>LVTN01000747.1:103086-129408 GCA_001649415.1 Musa itinerans
TATGGCAGGGAAGGTGCTGCCCCATGCTTCGCTCTTCGTCCGCCGCTCGCTGCTCGCTCGCGCGGCCAAAAATGGCCTGTTTTGGCCCGTTTTTGGGCTGTTTTGGCCTGTTTTTGGGCTGTTCTGGCGTGCTGCGGTGACGGAGGTGAGCGGAGCAAAACGTCGGCCATCTCAGCACCCTGGAACCCCCCGGGTGGCACAGGGCTGGATGGGGCTTTCGTATAGCAGGGAAGGTGCTGTCCCATGCTTCGCTCTTCGTCCGCCGCTCGCTGCTCGCTCGCGCGGCCAAAAATGGCCTGTTTTGGCCCGTTTTTGGGCTGTTTTGGCCTGTTTTTGGGCTGTTCTGGCGTGCTGCGGTGACGGAGGTGAGCGGAGCAAAACGTCAGCCATCTCAGCACCCTGGAACCCCCCGGGTTGTCACGGACAAAGTTCTAAACAGGATGTTTGATGCAATACTTGTGTATGTCCGTGTCTTTCTGTTTGTTCATGCTTTGCACAGCATGTAGCGGGACGGTCGAAGGCAGAACAGCCTCGTTTAAGTGGGCTTGATGGCCGTTTTAGGCTTGTAAATAAAGATTGTGTCATGTGGACACTAGTGAGAGAATTCGGTCTGTAATGGACCATTTTACCCTTTGTTGTGCAACTATTCTGAGCTTGTAAAGTCTATTTGTAATTTGCATTGTCAATGAAGTGTTTTCGGAGATGTTTGCTTGTGGATCCCGAGCGAGGCGTTTTCTCTAACCCGTTTTCTCTTTTGTAGGTCCTAAGGGACCAATGGGAGGTTTCGGGAAGGCTGACCTTTGCGGACGGACACGCAAGGGTGCCGCACGACTTAGGCAAAACCAGCTAAGTCCGTGACAGGACGGCAGAGATGGCGTGCACAACGGACCGATGGCGTCCAATCAAACGGACAAACAACTCGACGCGAGCGAATTGGCCGGTCAGCTACTGTTTTTAGTGGGTCAAACTCTACTGCAGTCTCTGTACCCGATGATGACGGTAATTATATGTATATGTTGAATGATTGATGCATGTAATTATTTGGAGGATTAAAATGTCAACGGAGGGCAACTAGTTATGTTTCTCGTGGAGTCAGTACACAGGGTCTGCGTGGGCCTTCTGGAAGTTAATACTGTGGGGCAACCGCTGCATACTACCAGTTTGACTCTGTTGTTGAATGTAATAAATGTTTCTTCCATTACTTTTGAACGAATTATTATTCATCCTAAAATTTTGAAGTTGTTTATATATATATATATATATATATATATATATATATATATATATATATATATATATATATATATATATATATATATATATATATATATATATATATATATATATATATATATATATATATATATATATATATATATATATATATATATATATATATATATATATATATATATATATATATGATCTACATTAAGCTCAATCGGATTAGACTTGAAACATGAAACTGAACCTAAATGTATTTTGCAAATCAATTAAACAGAAAATATTGGTGAAATAAAAAAGAAAGGATAGAGAATTTGAATTCACGACTAGCTCTGATAATAGGATAAAGATTTTGATTAAGTTATTATTGGTTTTGAATGTTTAAGCTGTTAAAAAAGGGCGCATTGGCATGTTCATGTAGAAGTCGCGAGTCATCCATGCTATTAGTTAGCCTCTGTTCTTTGAAGCCATGAAGGCTTCTTCTAAAGGTGACGGACAAATATTGGCTGTTGAATGGAAGAAAGAGTAGGAAAGAAACAGGGAGACGTAGTAGCCAGAAATGTGCCAGTGGCGATGTCTTTAAGCACGCAGGTCCAGCTCTAGATCAAAAATTAAGAACCTGTTAATACTCCATTATTTGTATCTGTTACGTAACTCATAAAATCTCCTTGATCATAGCATTTTTAAGCAATTTGGAAGCTGCAAATTCTATAAATATAATAGCAAAGCACTTTTGTATAGGTATGTTAGACAAACTTGTTTCTCAGAATCTTGGACACATCTCTAGATCAAACAATCTCTTTCGGATTGGACCAAATAAAAGCAAGTGATTCCAGCCTTGTTGGATAAATTTGATTTCCTCTGGCATTATAACCTGCAGAAACTTGCAAAAGTTAGCTTCAAGTATATTTAACTGCTGCTGATCATCAGATGCAGCTTTTGTGCAGGAGGCTCTCATTTTATCAGATAAAACAGTTCATCACAGTACAGCTGACAATGGAACTCAACAACCGAAAGATCACAGAAGATGCCCTCAGTATTAGGCACAGGAGCTAATAATCAAAAGTCGAAGCATTTTACATTTTTACTGAGACCAACATGTCCAATAGACCAAAATTGTCACAAAACTTCAAAGAAAAGGATTGTTGTGCTGCTAAGCAATTTCCATGCCCAACTCAATAAAAGATGGACTACCAAATCAAAGTACTCCTACAACCAGATTGAACCTCGATACTTTATTTTAGAGAATGAATCAAGTCAACTGTTCGAGCCAGATAGGTAAAAGTCAACACAGTGCTGTGGAATCAAGCATCAGATGATGGCTCCGGTGCCTTGTCTGCTTGCTCTTCTACCTTGGGGTTTTCTCCCTTTGGTGAGCCAGTAGTGCCATTAGCTTTGGCATCCTCCGCTGGTGTTGCTAGCTGTTTTTCTACAGCAGCAGCACCACCACCACCATCTTTGGCATGCTTAGCTGGTGAAGCGGGCTGTTTGCCTGTAGCAGTAGCACCAACTTTGGCACCTTTGGCTGGTTCTGGCGCAGGTGGTGGTGGAGGTTTCATGTGTGGTGGGGGAGTATGTTTCAACTTGACCAATATCTGGCGCATCCTAGAGAGATCGGTGGGCTTCCCAGGCTTAGGACCCTGGATAACAGCGATTGAAGGTTTCTTCTCCTGCTCTTTCTTCCCTCTCCTCTTCTCAATGTTGGCTATCTCATGAGGGATAAGCTCTGCAATTGCTTTCCAGTATTGTTTATCTGCATTTGCATGGAACTTCTCCTGGTTGGCTAGATATAGCTGATCACAGACAAAAGAATACTGCTTAGAGGACTTCAGATCATAAATATAGCAAATCTTAAAAAGCAACTAAATAGAGGGACCAAAAGGTGCAAGAAGAATTATTTTAACCTTTTCTCTTTCTCTGTTCTGTGTCTTGTTTGTTTCACAGTTCAATTTCCTTTTCTCATAAAAAGCTCGTTTGTATTCTTCAGCTTCAGCAATAATCTCATTTCTATGCTCTTTTTCCTTTCTCTCTTTCTCCTCAAGTTCAATGGCATTTTGGCTGCATGTTTGACATATTACTGAAACAACTTGAAACAATAGCAACAAGAATTCTAAAATAGAGTATTAAGAGTATGCATCGAAGACCATTCTCAAGAACTTCTAGTGCATGTTCGTTTCGATATGAAAATAACCACATTAAGTTATCCTAAACCAGTTATGTTAACCTTAAAGGGTTATTTTAACTTGATAGTCCTGACAAAATGCATGCATGGAAATCATGAAAAAATGAATCATGTTTGACAACAAGCAATACATATGCAAGAATTCAGAATTGACTAGTTTACAACAATATATGTCAGTCAAAATTAGTGGTTGCAGTAATGTCGTCAGAAAGGTCAGCAGACAAACAAACAGAAAAGTAAGGTCCAAAAGGTAAAAGATTATACATTGTTGTGAAGTTTCTAAGTGAAACGTGACCTATCAACAAAAAAGAAAATACATCTTAAACCATTTACGTGTATGATCTTTAAGCGAAAAAAAACTTTATTATAGATGTCTAACAGAATAGCAATATAGTTAGATTAGAAACAGCTAAAGAAGTCAGATATGCCTGTCCAACTATTAGGAAGCATCTAAGAGACTTCCACTGACACTGAACACCTTAAACCATCTAATAGAACTGATTACAGCAAGCACAGCCAGAAAGGACCTTAAACCATCTAAGAGATGTCCACTGACACCTCAAAAGGGGAAAGCAAAAGATCATGAAGAGCTTTGCCAGCTCTACCAACCCTTTATGGCAGGTAGGCACATAAAGAATAATAAGCAATGTAAAATCTTATTAGTCACAAGTATGTTCCTTGTTATATTTCCAAGAAAAATCCAGTAAGCAGAATCCTGGTTAGGCATGTCAGATAAGACATCATGTCTACATGATGAAAGCTGCAATTTACAGAAAGAAAGATTGTCATGGTTGCAATTGAGGATTGGTAGAAAAGGTTGTCTAAAAAAATAAAGCATCTTCGGACTCAGTTTGAAGTAGTCAAAATTCAACATTGAGAACATAGCTTTTTTCTATTTTCAGGAGAAGATTGAGAACATAATTAAATGCAACAACAAGTTCTTTTCAGTTTCAAGACCAGGCCTTATCCAGAATCCTTTCGGACCAAAAGGACTTTTGGACCCCAAGGTGATCTGAAGAGAGCCTAAAGCTTGGCTTTTGAAAATTATGCGAAGTTCCTATTCCTTTTAACAGATTTTGGACAAGGACATTATGTGGCACACGATTGGAAAAGAGAAACTTACAAAAGATGACAAATCAGAATATATTTTTTCAAGTACCATAGTATAATAGAAAAGGTCCAATTTGCTCTAGATAAAACTCGATACTGGCAGAAGATCCATGTAGCTGGTCATAATTAAATGGGACAGTACATCATGTTGTTGTATTTATCAATGAAAAGAATCTCAAAACTTGGAAAAAACTGATAAATTTGGTAAAAAGTTTGAAAACAGAAAATAGTAGCGATTCCTCACATTGATAAAACCAATAAAAGAAACAGATCCAAAGACAATTTGGTGAGAATGATTGTAGAAAAATTGTCTGAATTAAAATCCAATTAAAAAGACTAACCCTGGCTGAAAAAATAAAAAGTAGCTCAATCAAACTTCAGATCACAATGACTATAACAAGAAGAAACCTTTATCTCAAATTGACGCGTATATATAATTATTAATCAGAAACATATCTGACCTTAAATAAGGGAATTAAAGAAGCAGAGATCAATGCACCAAAGAGAACCAAGCAATCAAACTAGAAGAGAACCTATAAGCATGTATAGCATCATGCAATTAGGTCTATCATTCTAAAATAACTTCCAGTAACCCCAATTTCATGAAACAACTAAGTCAACGCAATTAGAACATGGCAATAGAATGAAGCTTCGATCTAAAAGGCCAGAGGCTCACCGGCGCCACTCGCGGAGGAGGAAACCCTCGTCCCGCATCTGATCCGGTTCAGGAAGGAGCGGCCCGTCCGTGGTGAAGATCTCGCCGTTCTCCTCCCCCCCGTTGGCCACTTCATCAGCCTCCGGCATCACGAACGGCGAGGGCGAGGACGAGAAACCGTAACCCTCCGGCGAGGCCGACATGCTCCCACCGCCATCATGGTGGATGGGGACGTCCTCCGGCTGGAACCCGTACCCTCCTCCGCCGTCGGCGGAGGCGCCGCCGGGGAACATGTCGTCGCTGGCTGGGTCGTTGGCGTGTTCGTCAGCGGCGAAGGACGAGTAGGCGTCGTAGCGCTGGGAGGGGAGGCGGGGGTCGTAGCCGAGGTACCCGTCGTCGAAGGGGCGGGCGGTGGCGGACGCGGGCGCCACGGCCGCCTCCTCCTGAACGCCGCCGTTGCTGAACTCGGTGTCGAACTCGGACGACATCTCTCAGATGGCCCTCTCTCTTCCCCTTTCTCTACCTCCTCCGTTTACTTGGTATGGGTTGTTATTGTCTCTTCTCCTGCGAGATCGGTCGACGAGGAAGGTCGTTTGGCGATGGTTTGACTGCAATTTTATGCTGTTTCTAAATGACCAGTTTGCCCTTCAGGGGGAGGGAGATGAAATCATGTGCGAATAGGATGACACTTGGCACCAAAGATCAAATTTCTCAACAAATTTATTATTTAAAGAACACGTGCCTCTAAAGGGGAGAACCAAATGACTAATTGTTTACATTAAACATTTGAGGAAAATATATAATCAAACATTTATAATAACAATTTACACTATGAGGAGAAGATTTTGCATGAGAACAAAATTCATTTCTTTTTTATTAATAAAAAATATATAACCTTTTTTTTCATAATGTATATGAAAATTGAAGAGGTTTCCGATGTTTAGGAGAACTTTCTTACGAGTTGGATTGGACAATCCTGAACCTACAAATTTTGAGAAAACTCGGTTCCCAAACATGGATCAAATCATGCTATTTTTGCAGAATTAGTATCGTGGAGCTTTATCATGCACATTTGTTGGATTAATCATATAAAAACAAGAGACAAACTAACATGATGGTTAGTGCACTATTATTTCATTTACTAATCTCATAAATATTATAATGAACGAAGCTAAGACATCCTTCTGATCTCGACTTTAGTCAAATATGAAATAGAAAAACTCGGTTTGGATCGGCTCGATTTCAATCCTAAATAATAATGGGTCTTCTATTAGAATGAAAAGTCAGCAGATTAGGCTTTGTTAGTAAAGATGGAATATATATATATATATATATATATATATATAATTTAGAGGTGGATAAAAAGACTGCCACTAACAACTCAAGTAATCACAAACCAAAAATTATCATGAATTAGATAAAATGGGTCATCTAGATTTACCTTCAACTCTTCTAGTGCCACAACAATTTTATTACACAGTGGCATGTCAAAGAGTATGACTAATCAACAAGCTACGAATACCAGAAGCCATGAACCCAGCTTTAGTGTTGGTGAAAATGCACCTCAACAACAATATAGGTGAGCTACAAATAGTTGATAAAACTGATTGCATCAAAAAGGGGAAATTTTGATTTAGTTTCTATGAAGTCTTTGAACTATGAAGAACACGAACGCACTGTTTAGAGATCATGAGGTGGAAATGTCAAACAGAGATAAAAAATGATTACTTCTATAGCACAGAGGATGGCAAGCGAAGGAGAAACAGTTCAGAGATCACGAGGTGGAAATGTTAAACAGGGATAAAAAAATATTACTTTATAACACGGAGGATGGCAACAATAAAATTCATCAAATGCTAATATTCAAGTTTATATCTACATTGCTATCGATATTTATCCACAAGTCAAATACGCAGCTTCTTGACTTTGAATTTCCCCAAAACAGAGTTTTTTACATGCAAGAAAACTGACACCACAACATTGAAAAAGCATCCCGTGTTTGCTTGGCATTTCATAGCAATAATTTCGGGAAATCATGTCACAAATTCCAAAAACCATTTGCTTCTAAGTGTTATATAATATCTCCAATGATTCAACTGGAAATGTCAACTTAACTGCATGCATCTCCACAATCCGCATTTAGGTCCATTATCCAATTAAACAACCAAGAACCAAGAATGCGTTTAAATGAAGAGCTCCAAATAGATGGGATGAGTAGAAGTACATCTAATTGGACATGAAAAAATATACCATCAGAATACTAAAATTTAATTAGTGGATTTGTGATTCATTATAGTCAGAAAATATAAGGACCACAAAATCATTTCGTCCGAGGACTTATGTTGGGTCAAACAACAGAAAACAACAAACTCTTTGACATTATGTGAAATTACATAGCATCCACAATAAGCTCATCTTTTTCTAATGCAGGTAAAAAGGTAATATTTCTCAAAACTTTCAGGAAGCTACTCTAAACTTTCTCGAGACACAAGTAGGTTCAAGCAGCAGAGTACCTTCTTTATTTTGAACTAAGCTCTATACTCATGGATACGCATCCATTTTGTAGAAGACCACTTATTTCCTTTGATAACAGGACATCCAGCTGCAATAAGTTTAACAACACAATTACCATCTCAGTAACAAAGCTGGTAAGTGAAACTTGGTTGCAGACAGCTAGAACAGTCCGTAAGAAGATTGTGGATGAATCTCTGAAGTGAAACAGTTCCAAAATCTAAATTGATTTAGCTGGTCAAACACTTAACAACTCACCGTGCAAACTAGATGGATCCAATGTGGCATCTGGCCTCATGCTCCAAAAGAGTAATGCATCTCCCATCTTAGGTTTCGCAGAAATACCCTTCTTTGCACAGTCTGATAGCTCATTATACCCTGGCAAAGAGCTACTATTTACTTTGGCAGATGGAAATACAGTTTCACCACCTTCCTCAACATCAGAACTGAGGAACAGAAATGGTTACAAAAAAAGAGAAAAGATATTAGAACTTTTTTTACAAACTGTCATTTACTGACAATGTTATTGGCCTCTGAGTATAATATAGGGTGTGATTCTTACAGATACATAAGTAGGGTAGCAATACGCTGACCCCCATTCTTGGTGTTGAATTCGTCAAGGAAGTAGTCAAAGTGCGGTTCATATTTCTGACCAACTTCATAATGGAGAACCTGAAGTCCCTCGCCATTTTCTGTAAGAACATAAAGCCAAATTCTAGGTGAAAGATAAGAAAAAAAGTAAAAACTAACACCTAAGGCAAATGTTACTTCAAAAGAAACTAATACTACGATAGAGATGCATAATTTATATTGGTTAGAAAATTAGTGGCATGATGAACTGTCTATTTACTAAGGTGCTGGTACATACTACTTCTATCACTGTAAAAGTCAGCCAATTGTATACTTTTTGAATTTGGCATTGTATTTCACTGAATAAATGTTAGAATATTCCAAGAGTGAATCAAACAAATGCCCTACAATAAAATATTATCAAAATAGATTGATGATGTTTAAAATCCAGTACTACACAATTGCAGATTGCAGTCGTGGCATCAACCTATAAAATGAGAAGTACAAGCATTGTGACTACATATCATATCTAGTCAGCACACACAAATTACATGTAAATTGAAAGCAACAGTCAAAATAACATTTCTTACGGAGAAAAATTCATGCTTACTACAAAAGATAGACCATGAGAAATCAAATATGTCTGTTAAGATGACATGAACCAGACGATTTCTCACTTTAAAAAGAACAAATGTATATTAGAAGTACCACGATGTTTCATACTAAGCAACTCAATTCACAGATAATCTAACCTAAGACTTGCAAAGTACAATGCTCGTCAGGCCCTACAATGGCGGGAGTCAATGTGCATTGGGCTTCCCTTTCGTTCATAGGATCATTTTGATTAAAGATGTTCACAAAAACCATGAAATGGCATATCAAGTAAAAGAATTGCTTTTATAGTACCCACAGACAAAGTTTTTCAGTTTGTATAATATACTGAATACACACCTACAGGTATGAAGGTATAATCGGCTATCCTTTTCTCGATCGTTCGGATAATTTTGTCTTGTCCTCTTCTAAGAAACATGCCTGAACTTGTCCGTACCCTGAAAAGAAATTAGTATGATTGAAGATGTATAACAAGGAGACAATGTCTGACAAAATTAGAGCCTGTGAAATGCAAACCTGCTGTCTTTACTCCGACCAGTAGCAGTATCGACAACTGTTGACTTCTCCATGTGAGGCTTTGCCAATTCAATCAGGTATTCACATTCTTTCTTGGACTAATAAAAATGAACACAATACCAGAGCCCATCACTTCCAACAGAATATCATTGGCGAACCTTGCTAAAGGTATTACTTGCATAACCAGACAGCTTTTAAAAGATAATTTGAGGTCACCAAAGCAAGAATAACAAGATAAAAAAGAACTTCTAGACCTAGAATCACACACTTTATCTGGTTTTCCCAGGTCACCATCTGAGAAGGATCAAGAGTGAGGGTAAAGAAACAATGTGTAAAACATCTAGGAGTCCGCCGTATTGGAAAGTTTTATATAAATCAAGCAAACTTACACAAGGCTGTAAAAAAGATAAAAAAGAATGAGGGTATGTCAAATATGGAAGATTTGATGCTATGACCGATGCAAGGTATGCAACATGGACAGCATTCAACAAACTCCCACCCAGGACCAGTATATGTATCTACATGTAGAATAAAATCTTTTTTTTTCCAACAAGGGACCAACCAACTGTTCATGGTATGGTAAAATCATGTCTAGACCTTAGGACAACAACATATAGAAAACTTGATGGTGTTGAAGGCAGAAAATGTGATATGTGAAAAATCAATGAATGATAAAAACTGTAAGAACAGATATAGCAGGTCAGTCTGAAGTGTATCATCACAAGAGAAAGTTGGAAAACACCTTTCAAGACTAATTTAGCACGTAATCTTAACAGAGATGTGAGCGAGTTTCTCGGTGGTGGATATGGGTATGTGTGGTATTGGCAAATGACTTTCTACCGGTGGATTCCTTGTAGAGGGGTTGACAAATATGGTTTTGGTACCCTTTGACTGAGAAGTAATCTTAAGGTCAATGCACAACCAGTTGACCATGATATCGAAGGACTTGCGAGCATTCCCACTGATCATGATGTGCAAGATTAAGATATATTAGAAAGAAGCCGTCGGTAACCTAATTCGCTCGGCAATCTTGCATCAGGCCAGAGAAGTTGACAGGACATAAATATGTGATCATAATTCATTAATGTAAAGTCTAGATTAGGAGAGTCGCCACAAAGAGAGAGGTGATAAATAGTGGAATTTTCACATTTATCGGATCTATAAATGAAGCTAGTTTTCATAATTACTGCCATTTTAATTTCTCCCAAAAAATTAAAACAGAGCGCATTGCTTTTTAGGTTTGGAATGACATCTAAAAATTGTACCTTTCAACAGTTTTCTAACACGCATTTCAGGAAATCTAGGAGCAGAGACAGGAATCACCATGAACGGAGAAAAGCAGAGAATGAAATATACCAACCAGAAAATTGTGATATATAAACGCCCTGGGCTCCCACGAGAGCACCTCCGTCCACTGATCCCCCCTCTCCCCCATGCCATCCCTCCTGCAAAACCCGAAAACGCAATCAATGCTGACGGAAAGAGACCGCAGATCCAGGGCGAAGCGTCAACAGATCGGGTCGGGAGTGAAAAAGAACGCACATCTCGTGGATAGATCGATGGGGCCGGTGGTCTAGCTTGGGTGGGCCGTCGGAGTTCACGGGAAGCGAGAAGATCCCGAGGGCGAGAAGCATCAGGAGGACCACCGACGCGGTCAGGAGAGCTGCCAGGATCAGCGTGAACGGGGAGGATCTGCGGCCGGGAAGCTTCCGGGGGTGCCGCGCGCCCCTCGCCATGGTCGCCGCCAGCACAGCAGCCACCTTTGGGAGATCTAGACTGGAAGAGAAGAAGGCGAGGAAGACTGAAGCCGTCTGCGGTTCGCTTCTTTGTTCTTAAACTAAACTACGTCTTTAGAACTTTCTTCAAACTCTTATATTATTTTTTAAAAAATACTTAAAACTATTTTTAATAACTTGATCAAAGGTAAATTTTCGGAAAAGATCCTTAGTCTCAGTTTTGGGAAATTGATATGGAGCACCCCCTTTTTAAAAACATTTCTACAAGAGTCTCAAAATTTTAAAATAGCAAAAATAACCTCCAATAACTTTTTTTTTTCTCCCCCTTAAGATTTATCTTTCTCTCTCTAACTTCTTCGATAAATCAACCGACACAATTAAACAGGTTTAACCGATCTAAACCTTGGACCGCTTCAAAATAAATTATATTAAATAATTTACTGATATATATCAATCTATATTATTAAAATAATAAATAAAGATTAAGTAGTTCATGTGGAAAGCAAAGGCATGCTAAACAACACTTGTAATATGTATAGAAGCATTTTACTGTTTGGAAGAGAAACATTTATTAGATGATATCATAATAGCCTTAGAGAACAAAACCTGTTCAGACATCTTATCCGACTACAGACAAGAAATATTATGGTGGCCAGAGTCAGATGGGAAACTGTTCATACATCTTATCCTACTCCTACTTGCTTGCACTTTCTGTAACAGATATGCCTCGCAGGAACTGGGACCAGAATTCTGCAACTGTAAAATTAGAGTTTATCACGATTTCATTTTGTCCGAAAAATAGGCAGAATTAGGGAACTGATAAGCGAAATGCATTGTTACTTTCTTGCAGCTTACAATAACAACATAGTAAATAAATAATAATGTGGAATATGAGGAAACCTAAGACTGCAAATACACCCAAGAAAGGCATGACCGTGTAAGAAATCTCAGATGACTTCCAACTTTAAATTTGTACAATACTGCTGGTTTCATAATTTGATAGTCTAAAAAGTTCCGTAGATCCAAGTCTTCGAAGCCGATTGGTTCTCTCGCAAATCAACCAAGCTACTGCAGAAGCGAACAACGATGCAGCCCCACATAGCCATTTAGCAACCAACAAAACTGCAACAGGATCAACCTAGCAAGTAGTAGCTGAGAAACATTTGAATGCAAGAGCTTCAATAGCTAAAGAGATTCCATTATCGCAGAGCAGCTGGCTTCATGTCTGTACTGGAAAGCCAAAATTTTGAAACGTTCTAATTTCACCACCCCAGCCTGCAGTCACAATCGCCAATCCCCAGGCTGACACACTTTGTGCTGTCGTGCCAGCACTGCAAAAATCACCATTGCATTGAGGGCTCTGTTTATTAGATGTCATGAGCTCTTCAGGCCAAGTTGCAGAAGCCCTATCGCTAAACCGATTCAAGTTTGTATTGCGAAGGGTACTATGCTGGTGGGAATCAATGCAACGGCAACCGCGTGAAGGTGAAAGCTGGGGTCTGTTGGTCCCTGCCATTGATGGTGCATTTGTTTGACATTCTCCATCGAGCTCATCCCGTTTGTTGGGGCAAGTTCTCACCATTTTCCTCGTACTGGTGTTTGGCCAAGGAGCAGCCACAGTCACGCCCTTGCTGTGGAAATATTCGTAAGATTGTGTCATGGTGGTAGCATCTTTGCTTTTGCTTATTCTGGAATCATCATGTCTCCATACATAGACATGAGAGTCCTCACTAGCACAAATCACATGCTTTCCATTGGTAGTCAAGCAAGCTGATATTTGGCTGCTTGTGTTGCGAAACCCTGAAACAGAATAGCAACATCACTCCAAAAACAAGAATATGTATAACAATAGATCATTTACTTCCAAAATATTGCATGCTTTATGGCTATTGGAGTATCCACAAACTAAAAACAACTTGAGTCCAATTTTATGACACAAAGACTTTCATGTTCGAGAATTGATGGTTTAGCTTTCACCCAAAAAAAAAAAAGAGAGCAGAAAGGTGAAACTTGTCTCACAAGCGAGCACATTTCATCAAGTATTTTGTTCAATCATTGCAATTGTGTTCACAAATATTGCAGTTAGCATTACAGATAGTTATCACAAAGAAAAAATCTATTTATATTCTCTTTTTAATACATTCTCCCAACGTAATATCACGTCCAAACTCCAAAGAGAAGTTGGATTTTGTGATCATTTTCCTGTGTTAGAACTACATATTACTGCCAAAGCAATCTCTATTCTGTTGTTCAAAACCTGAAATATATCCACATCCCTGACATGACAAACTAATATGTATATCCAATATCAAAAGAAATGACAGTAACTTCTTATAGTGAAAAACAAAGCTTTAATTTTGACTGCAAAAAATACTAAATGCCTCAAGAGAAACTAAGTCTTGCTTTGTTTAGCTGTCATTTTCCAATTGTAGCAATATGGTTGTCATTGTGATGTCAACACAAATCTTGTGACTGTTTTACTCTTTTAATACTTTAAAAATAATCAAACGAGTCTTTGTTTGTAATAACTGAATCCAACTTTTCAAATTTCTCATCATTTCAGAGGAAAACAAACAGATTAATAACATGGATTATGATATATATGATTCATATTAGCAGTAGCCTTAATTGGTAAAAGGACATCGCCATGGAAAAAAACTCGCAAATACTAACTGAAGTAGACTGTTTGATCCTTAATGAGTTGGTAAAATATGATTGTTTTGTAAGATGATGACTTTAGTAGAATAACAATGTTTTGGTAGAATATAATTGCTGTGCTAGATGATGACTCCAGTAAAGCAACAAATTTTCTAAATATAAGCTCAGAAAGGCATTCTCATGTAAGGTCTGAGAAACTCTTCAAGAGTTTAATATGTGGGTTGTTATTCTTTTCTTTAGACTGGTTATTAGGCAACAAGGCAACCTCAACTGGACAGATAGGAATTTGCTAAGAACTTCAGTTATTCAGCATTCAAATAATTATGACATTACTTGTGCATAATCTAAACAAGGCAGTGATTCCAAAAATTCTTCCACTAGGTATCAAAGCAAAATATTTTTACCTTTAAATTTGTGGACCAGTTCATCACCATCAAGAACCCGGATTCGTGAATCTGCAGATGTTACTAGCACCTTTGAGGAATTGCCAGGGGCAAACTGTTGAATGCAACTAATCAGACACCATAGCCGTATCCTATCTTATTCTTCAACAGAGAAGGAAAACCTCAAAACTACAAAAATCTTCAATAAACAGTTTGCAGATTACACCAGAATACCTGGAAACCAGTGATTTTCTTGTGTTTAGACTTCCCTTTTCTGCTTTGCAAGTCAACTTGAGTTTTCTGAAGAAGCCTATTGTCTAAGAGCAATTGAAGACAATAAAACCATTGGCAAATGAAGACAACAACAGCTGATTTGAGACAAATTCAAACAAAAATGTAGAGTTTTAATTGCTTCATACCAGATGTGTCGTACAAGTGGCAAGTCCCCTTGTGTGAACCAACTAGAGCACCCTGCAAGACAACAAGTGAAAGCATTATTTAAAACATAAATATAGACACAATAAAAAAGCAAACTTCGAGAAGTATGTCCTTTAATCGGAAAAAAGATGTTAATTGTTAAGTATAAGAACCTGGCCATCAGGGGTATAACAAGCAGCAGTGACCATCTCATGCAAATCATTCCAATCAACAACTTGACGTTCTGGAATACTCCATATTCGGACTTTCTCATCAAGAGAACCACTGATGAAGTATCGGTCATCAACGGGATTAAACTGAATGCAAGTCACTGCATAAAGCCAAAATCAAGAAACATCATAGCAACATAAGCAAAATCAGTAAGCCAAAACACCAAGAAGGGAAGAAAAAAAAAAAAAAAAAAAAAAGAGAGTAAAGAATGGGATATCATTAAACATGATTTCAACTTACCATAGTCACTATGTGAGAATACTTTTAAACAGGAATTGCTTGACATGTGCCAAAGTCGAACTGTTTTGTCCATTGAAGACGAAAGCAGATACTGATAAAATTCAAGCAGACACAGCATTTTACAAAGCAGTTTTATAATCAGTGTGGCAAAACTCCTAAAGTCCGAACATCATTTTCACAAACACGTACTGCCAGGGAAACTAAATAGCGAATAGAAGAAATACAAAATTGTAATAAGAGCTTTAGCTACTTCTATCAGGATTTCTGGAACTAACAAAGTATATGATTAACCTGCAGCATAGGTGGTATCTGTCAATGGAAGTAATAGAAGAGAGGTACTCAACCAGACAATAAAATTTATTTAAATGGCAACATATTTTATAAGTTTAATATAACTTCTTCAGTGACACAAGAAATACATAAGGCTGAACTTATCACCATTACAAGATTGCTTGGTTGCAACCTGAGTGTTAAAGGACCGAGGAATGGAAAATAGTCTCCTAGTGTGCAAATGTAAGGTGGCACATAATTTACACTCTTTCCAGACATTGCTTTGGTGAAAGCCTTGTTCTTTTGATTGCCCTTTCAGAGACCCTCTACTCTTCAAAGGAATTTATCAAAGCACAACCATATCAGAAGCATCACGGAGAGAGACCAAATGTGTAAATTTAAATTTTCTCAAACGTGTATGAAAATAGGCTAAAATAATGCATAAGGTTGCACAGAGGGCCTGTTTATGTGTCAAACAATTACTATCTTAAATGCAGACAACCATTATCTCTCATATCAGAGGAGATCGAAAACTCCAATTCAGGAGGAAAACCATCATTCCAAAACATCCTATAGCTATTAGCTCTCACAAAACTTACTAAGCAGTGAGGCAGTTCGATTTCCCTCCTTATAGTATGCGTATTTTCACACTCAAAACAACCAAGCAGCTCACAAATATTTTTATATAATACATTCACAATGGCCTATGGTGGATTGGCATTTCAATTATGAAATTACAGTTTTTATACGTCTTCCACGAGATGGTGCTAACATGTATTTGCCAAATACTTTTAGAAATTTCAATCATAAATTACCCTCAAATAAACTTTAAACATTTTTATGATGCTGGATAAACATGTCTTGTGATGACTTTCCCTTATTGTACAGCACTAACACATCACTCTTTATATTCATACTTTCATATTCATACTTGATTTAATAACTGAATCAGATCAGGACAGATTTTGATGGCTTCAGCCATCTTACAAATATGCATCAACAATTTTATCAACTAACAATCTGTTTTGACAGTTTGAATGGCTTCTGTTAAATGTCACATTTATAGCTAGGGAGACCCTATTCGTATCAGCTAATCCTGGTTTACATAAAATTGATCAAAGTAGAAATCATGGTTACAATTTCTCTAGGAACCAATGACCAAAAATCAAAATAAGATGTGAGAATTACTTGCCCATAGAGAAAAATCAGCATGTCACCCCCTTTAAATTCATTCATGATTACCAAATTGACCATGATGGTGACAATTTTCATACAATATGACAGTTAACATGTTCATTACTCAAGAACCTATGTTGATCTGAATGTGCTAACATCCATCCATTTTCATGATCAACATTCACAAGAATAAAGCGACTTTTAATTTTGTTGAACCTGCCTAACAATGAGCAGCAAAATTGGTCCAATAACAAAGGTAAAACTTTTGCTCATGCTCTAGTGGACCAACTTACTACACATATCATCACGATTCATAATTCACTGGTAAATGGTAATATTATTCCAAGCCTTCAAAAGTCTAATTGAACCAAACCATGGAAACATAGATCGTTATCTATAGCTTCGTGATCTCAGCTACAATCAAATTACTAATTGTTATAAGCAACAGCTGGGTGTACTTTCACAAAAGTCTCGCAACATTGGACAATATTTCAAATTAGTAGTTCTCCGGATCCTATTAACTTAAAGCATGTATGACTTTTATCAGAACTTACATTTTTAAGAAATTAAACTAAAATAAATTACATGATCAGGATAAACTTTTTTATTCCCTGCAAATTCTTTTTCTGACTGCAAATAGGTTTATGACTGCATTCCATCAAAGAATCTTTCAAATTCTAATACAGATTTAATACCATGTATAATTACGATATTCACAAATAATATAGTTATTTCTAGTTCTATTTGTCAATAAGGAACTATTAAATTCATTCGGCTTATAGATTTCACATGAAAGAATTAAAAGACAATTCTGGTTCCAGATCCCAGGTTGTTTAAAATCCATGAACAAGATGAACAATTTCTTAGTACTTTCTATCATCAACCCTAAATACTGGAAACTAAGATCACATATCTTTTGCCTGAAGACAAACCTAATTCATCCATATGCAGAGATGTAATCAAAGAAAATTAAGATATACCTGAGATTTGGACCAAGAGAGATCAAGGACATCATCTAGGTGTCCTCGGAAAGAGTGCACAGGCTTCTCTGACAGAGAAAACAAATAATCTGGTACCACCAGAGGGTCCAAACACAGAGATTTCCTACTGCCCACGACCTTTGCTCTTCTCTCCTTTTCCCAGTGGTTCCTCTCTGGATTAGCCAAAGAAAATCGCTCCGGCAAACCTTCGATAACCGACACAATAGATGGATTGCAACTATCATTCCCCCATGAAGCCTTATCATTCAGCAAATCTCCCATGCTGTCAATCTCCAAGACCTCCCACACATGGATGACTCGATCCTCCCCTGCACTGGCCAAGTAGCGCCCATCCAAGCTGAATTTGATGCTCCAGATGGACCCATTATGCGCCTGAAGTTCCTGGCTCATGAACAACCCACTGAGGTCTTTTTGGGACTTCCCATACTGCCGGACTTTAATTTTCTTGAGGTCATGACGGAGGCAATGGGAACCGTCCAGGCTATCATCGGTAGCCGAGCTCGGCCTCCTCCCTCCCTTCTCTGACGAAGAATCTTTCTCATCACTGCTCCTGCGGTCGCGGTTGTGCCCTCTGCCCACCATGGTCCCAGCGACATTCTTGATGCTTCTGAGCCAACTTCCCCTCTTCTTCCACCTCGACCCTCCCCCGGACCCACCGCCACCAGGGCCTCCGGGGTGGCCGCTGCTGTTGGTGGAGTCCTCCAAATTCTGACGCCTCATCAATTCTTGAACGATGGGGGATTTCCCGACCCACAACTCGAACTCCTCCACCGTGAGCTGCCGTCCTGTCCCGACCTCGCTGAGCGTGTTCCACATCCCGTCCTCGCGGAACTCCTTCACCAGGAATTCCCTCCCGTCGTCGAGACTCTTGATCAAGTAACGGGGGTCATAGCACAAATTTTCACCATCGACCCGGCGATTGCTCTGGGAGACCTCAAGAATCCGAAATCTCGCGTCGAGAGGCGGCTTTCTCGAGAACTGTTGCTGGGTTAGGGGTTTGCTCCCTGGACCAGGAACCACGGAGCAGTCGGATCGGGACCGGGCATTTCCGGAGGGGAAGGCAGGGATGGGGTCAGGGGAGGAGGTGGATCTACCCATCCCAGGGTCCCGGATCGGAGCGACGGCGCCGGTGGGTCCGGGGCGGGAGAGGGCGGGGTCGCCGGCGAGGCCGAGGTGGCGGAGGAGGCGGCGGCGGCGCTCCTCGACGGAGGCCGGCTCGGAGAACCAGACGTCGAGGGAGCGCAGCGGGGGGAGACGGAGGCGGCCCCGGCGGCGGTGCCCGACCACAGAGGACTCATCATCGGAGGCGGAGGCGGAGGTGGAGCACGATGACGACAGGATCCGGTCCAACGACTCATAGAACTCCTCCTCTTCCTCCTCCTGCTGCGGCGAACCGCTGGTGGTCGTCGTCATAACGGGCATTCGGATCGCGAGGCGAGGGGGCAAAGCGGTTCGGAGCGGGATTTATATGCCACGACGGAAGGAGAGGGAAGGAGCGAAGACCGAGGGGATATGATATGGTGATGCTGTTGCTGTAGCTTGTTGTTGTTGTTGCCGCTGTTGTCAAGGGGGGGAGGAGTAGCCGTCGTACAGTAGTCGTGGTAGGTGTATACCGTATACCCCTTCAAATGTACAGTGCGCCCAAATCGATATGCTTTTTTAACTCAGGATTTCCAAAGGGTTGCTTTGTAAATATCCCTGATATGTATGATAAAAGCAAATCAAAAAATTCTCTCGGAAATATAGCCAGCTACAGCTGTTATGTAGGCTGCTACCATATGACGAGCGTGGGGAAGAAAAGGCTGCAAAGGCATCAACCAAAAACAAGTTTCTTTTACCCATGGTGGTCAATAATAACTGATGAGGTACAAGCACCACTGCATGATTGAGACCACTAATGGCAGAGCCATCCCATTTATAGCCCTTTCCTCTCTCTCGCTTGATTGATTTCCTTACCTCTCCCTGCCGTGCTCTTCCTTCCACCCACAGCATTTGGATCTCCATCATCGGTCCACCAAGTTTTGCACTGGTGGCAGAAGCAGAAGAAGAACTCGGCTTGTTCTTCGGCTTTCATGAACTGAAGCGTATAGCAATATACCAGAGCTTTGGTGTTGCATTGATCTTAGCCAAGGGCCGGGCAGTGAAAGAAGCTGGTCCTGATTTTATGGAGTACCATGGAGGGAGGGGTAGAATTATGGATCCAAATTCTTCTTTCCGACAACAACTAGTCCTCTTGGCGTCCGGCCTGTATAATTTTAGGAAAAGAGAGATTTCCGACGGAAGAATCAGCAGGGACCATGTACTGTTGGCCACCACGTATGAAACATGCAATAATCACCTCCACCATTAACCTCTCTCGCAGCAACCAGAAGGTAAAAAAGCAATGCCTCCTCCTCCTCCTCCTCCTCCTCTTTTTTCAAAGATGAAGGATGACAATGGAGGGGACCAACAATGGCCATCGACACTTCGATTTTGCTCTAGGCAATCTTAATTTCCCATTTGTGTCATCCAATGTCTCCTCCTCCTCCTCCTCCTCCTCCTCCTCCTCCTCCTCCTCCATGGTTATAGTTTTTACAGGGAAGGAGTAAAACCTGGATCTTTGGTGACACTTAATCAACACCTCAAGAAAACAAGCGGGCATGCTGCTACCCAAGGAATAACTTTTGACTTCGGATCTCTTTCGGTAGGACCCGGCGCAGAACACTGTGCCATGCATGGGAATGAATGGAGCCACCACCTCAGGTGCAGTGGCCAGAGCAGATGGTTCTGAGGTTTTTGATGGTCGTCTTCTGCTCGTGCATGCACTAGGGAATGAGCAAATCGGCATATATTTAGTGCAGAGCCAGAGAAGAACCGTGGGTTGCAGAGTTATAAAAGCATGGAGCAGAAACCTTAAGGCTTTGGATGCTATAGATTTGGCTGGGGCATCAACTGGAAAGAGAAGCTTCCTTCTGAACTCCAAGCGAATGGTGGCTTCTGCATGCTGGGTTCCATACTGTCATGTGCAACCACATGACCTGTTCCTACACCCACTTTCAAAAGCTGTGAAGCTATGAATGAATCATTGAAAAAGGCAGCTATAAACTGATACATTTACTTAATCCCTTCTCCATCGTTGGTGAACACACATCTGCCAGGGAGAAAAAGAAGAACTGGTTGATGAAGAAAACCCAAGTGTTTTAGTTGTCTCCTTCTACAGTGCACTGGGAATGATCATTCAGTGGTCCTGTCATTTGAATCGAAATGTACCATTCCAGCTGTAACCGTGGCCCTAACTCTCGAAGAGCAGGGACCATGAAGATCCTCGAGCTCATCTTTTACCGTCACTGTAAGAACACACCGTCCTCTCGCTGTAAAACGCAGAAACCACGCATCCCTCGTGAACTGTCTTCAAAGAAGCAAGATCAAGATCCTGAGATGATGGAGATGAGAGAGAATCTGCAGCGGTGGAAGCTTGCTTTGCATGTATCGCTGTCACCGACCTTGATGCCCTCCCCTCGTTGTAGTTTTCACTGCCACTATTGGCACGCTTGTGTACAGTGTTGGATGGTACGCAGGTTGATGCTGCGAGAGCGAGCAGGCGTGAGCTTCTTGGCTTCGTATCATTTGGAGAATGCTCTATCTTTCCTTAGTTTATATGTGTAATTAAACCATCCCTCTACCTATTATCTCAACTATCATGACATCATTACCTGCACGACTGCAGCTAAGGTCTTCTTTGAGTTAAATCAGCATGTATGAACAAATATATATTGATCTGGAAAGTGTGTTGAACCTTTGGGGTTTTACAATGGAATAATGCGTTTATCCTTACATTGAAGTTTTTTAGGCTTTCTGAAGGCATGTTTCTACTAAAATTTAGAATATAATAAGTACAAAGATTATTGAACTTTGACGAGATTTTTATGATTTTGTAGATATAACTTTACTATCTATGTGACGTAAACACTTCATAACATAAACATGCCACAATTTCTCTTATATCTCTACTATATGATCAGTTCAATCGGTTTTTGCAAAGGTCTGTATTGGTAAGATGCCTTTGATATTTAAATTAATTTTGGTTTAAAAAAAAGAGATTATTTTTTACAACCACCTCTTTACTATTTATAATCCTATTTTTTAAATTTTTTAATATTTTAAAATTATTCTTTCATAAATAGACATAAATATCTTCTTCTTTGTCCTCTCCCTTTTTTTCCTTTTCCTCCTCCTCCTCTTCTTCTATTTTATTTTCCTCCTCCTTGGAAGATAATGTCAAAAAAGTGACGAACAAAGTTGGAGCATAGGTTCGTGTGCAAGCGATGATAGTAGTATGGGATGTAGGAAAGAAAAAAAAAAAGGGTAAAATTAAAATTAGAGAGAAAATAAATAGTAAAATATTATTTTATTAATTTTTTAAAGGATTATGAATAGTATGAGAGTTGTCAATAGTAAAAGGAGGCTAAGTTTCTTTTAAAAAAACTCATGTTTAAGCTAACTCCAGAATGAAATCATACATTTTAAAATAAGGTGATAATGAGACCTTGTTGTCAAACAATAGCATTGACCACTTCAAGTAATTTTTTATTAGAATGCATTACATAGAGATATTTGAAAACATTGGATACTTTATATGTGTTTTTTATGTAGAGCTAATACATCACTTGCAAGAAGAACTTTTTGGGTGCGTTAAGCTCTTTGGATGTTTTTTATTGAGCGGAAGCATCTCATATAAGATGAATGCTTTGAGCACATCAAACCCATTGATGCTCATATCCTGAACTAATACATTACGCACAAGAGGGGTAACTTTGGTATATCAGGCATTTTAATACTTTTACGTTAGATAGATGCATGAGGTGTAATAGAGCGTCTCAAATATAAGGAAGAGCTTTATCTAGTTAGAATGTATCAAACATACTTACATCTTAGTTAAAATGCATGATGAGATGCATTTTCTAGTTAGGATACATCAAGCTTTTTGTTGTTATGTCTCGACAAACACTTCAATTTTTTATGTCCTAGATGCGTCATCCACAGGATTCTCTCATCAATCAAATGCCCCTTTGAGTAAGTATAGTCAATTAGGGCTTAACTAGATTATTGTCCTATTGTGAACGCGGTTGCAGCACCAGATCGATTGATGGTATGGACCAATTTAGTTCCCGAGCGCACTTGGCACTAATTACGGCTGAGATGCAGTAGAGACTTCAGGTTGTGGCCGACAGGTTCTTGGGTTATATGTTATTGCTAATTGTATTAGTTGCTGGAGCGGGAGACAATGATCTACTAACCGGAGTTTAGTAGATACCGATGACTTGAGCCCTTGTTGGGAAAGATAATCCATGATAATTGAAATAATGTCACTGATCTGGTTTCTTGGGTTTTTTTTTTTTTTTGACATTTGTTCTAATGCCATATAGTTAATTTTGATCATCAAATTGAGGTGATGAAATTAATCTAACCTAGTTAGTTTTTCAAATGTTTATCACATGTTAAAAGAGGGAAAGTTCAACTGATTAAGGAAGACTCCTCTAATAGTTAAGTTAATTTTGATTTATTATGAACAAGAAAGGTTCGTAAGAACTTTGAATATTCATATAATTTTAATAAATTTAGAATAAAAATATACTTCGAAAGATTGGTTTAAATAGTGTTGATTTGTAACTACATTAATTATTATATATTTAGTAGTCCAATAAGAAAATTATCTTTTATTAGACAATTACTATAGTGGTAGAGAGAGAATGTTCGAGCTATCATCAATTTACAAGTCATGAGGTATCATTGTGTTATTCCTCTATAAACGGGATTAGTTGCAACCTTGCTAAGTCCAAAAAGATCTATAAAAGAAGAAATCAATTAGTTCAAAAAATAAGCAATAGATAAGTCCATACATCTCACAATGATAGCTTTACAAGCAATTTAGTAAACACTTAGTGTATAAGAGAGGAAGAAAAAAATAAGAACATTAAAAGGTACATGAATATTTGTAAGTCCATAAACGACTACACACTAGGTATCAAGCGTGTTAGCAAGTTTTTATATACTTTATGTATAACTTGCGAATTTAGTTAATGTCCAAAACTATCCGAAACCTCCATCGAGCTCTATGCCACCAAGTGATACTATGGTACTAAGATGATTGATATTTCATATCACACTATAGTCAATACAAAATAAGCCATAACATGTAAAAATTGAGCTATTTTAGGATAATTTTGCCCATTTTAGTGAGCGATTATTCTATAGTCTTACAAATTGTTCTTGCTCATAAATTTCAAGCAAAAGTACACAAAAATAAGGCAAAACACTACCAAACATATGTACAAGCAAACTAAAGCAATAAGCAGTTCATTGACGAAGGTGTTGCGAGTACGCGATGACCGTACATCACAATCTTCCTCACTTAAATTATTGACGCCTTTATTGACACTTGATGATAGGCTTTAATAATAGCTTCTTCATGTCATAGGGCATCTTCAGGCTCCCAACTAGTTTTTGTTCTAGGAAGCTTTTACTATTCACTAAGTACTCGATTTGCTCTGCTCCATTTGGTAGCTTCATCTTAGGATCCATTAAAATGATGTCAACTCGATTTTCATATGAGGCTCTAATGGAGGGTAGATGAGTTGAAACATTTATGGGGGCATCTTGTAGATCTAAGTGCCTTCTGTAGGAAAATCTAGGAGTGACATCACATACACAACGGAAAAATAAAAAATAAAAATCTTAAATTTTCCAAAAAGGTGTTCGTCGTGCGAAGATTAGTGAGCAAAACCTGTGAAATTGAAAACTACATATATGAAAGATTGTATTATATAGGGAGATCGTATATCCCTGAAATCCTACAAATTTGTAGGAGATGATGAAGGAGGTCAAGTATCTTCCTCTCTAGTAGTGATCCACACGGTAGGGGCTACGAAGATGCTCCTCGAATCGCCACCTAAATCTCCATATCTGCTATCTAAAGAGGAGAAGGGGAGAGGAGAATAGGAGGTGACAATAAAAAATGTCTAGCATATGACCCTTTGGTTCTCTCTTATTTATAGAGGTCTCTTGTCAACTTAACTCTAATAGATCATGTTCTATTGGGTATTTGATCTCATCTAACTACCCAAGCCTCTTAGATTAGTGGATCTCTATCCAATAATCTCTCATTGGCTCTTATTGGATCTAATCTATAGGATCCAATAATTCAAGGGCTTATTGGATATCTAATAAGATAGGGGCTTCGACGAATATCTCATATCCAAATCTCTATTTATCGCAACGCCTACCATATGTGTGTGACCTTCTAGGCTCAATATCGAGCCGATCATAAGTCATACCTGTTAAAACTTCTTCTAGCTCAGTGAGTTATTATCTCCATAATAATTCACTCGACTCATCGACTACGGACATACTAGGCTACTACGCCATAGTCCCTAGACGATACAAGAGAATCCAATCCATTTGGACCTGTCTATCCTCAGTTACCATGTACCTATAGTCTCTCATCCATCAATACCCCATACACCATATATCGGGCATGGCACTATCAGGCACATATGGTTTCTCCTCGAGTCTCGCTATAATCGGATTCTCCTGAAGAACTCTTTCTCTCTCAATCTGAACGACCCTAGCCAGGGATTTGTCTGAGCAAAAATACATGAGATATTCCTCTCATGACATCGAGAGCAGATGATCCTCTATCGATACTCAATAGCCCTCGTAAGGTTGGCTACCACTCCCGATGACTGATTGTGCTAGATCTGGAACTTCCAAACCTATAAGTCCGGCATAAAAAAGTGGAGTACTCATACAGGATATCCTTGGTATCTCAAGTCTAAGGACTAGTTACACCACTAGGACAATGAAATCACTGTCTGACAATGAGGTATCATTAACCATCCAGCATTTTGTAAGCTGATCAATCAGTGAACTCATTCTCCAATGAGCACTTGCATTGTAGCCCTAGTGTCTCCACACAAACAACTATGAGACCAATCACCTCCATCATATATATGGGTATATAGTACACTAGTATGTCTGGTTATCTCGATGCCCCTCTCGAGTAACCTATAACCGGGATTTTTTAGGATTTGTGTTTAAAGGCGAATCAATCTCGTAATCTCATCACGATCCGATTCCCATTGCACAAATCCATGGACAACATAATATATTCATGAAACAAGCAATAAAAAGTGATAAAATATCAAATAATATAATAAGCAAAAAGAATGCATATCTTGTCACATGTGTCATCACTCATGTGATTGGCTTATAGGGCACCTATGAACCAAAGGTTCATAGGTTAGAGCTTTTCTTGGTTGCCATCTCTTATTCTCCTCTCCCCTTCTCCTTGTTGAATCTCAGATTTTGATGATGAAACCAATTGATAAGTGTTTATGATTTGATCTGCGTTTTGTGTGACGTAGGATGCTTCGATCAGTATGAGACAATTAAAGCAAGAAGAATCATGTTGGGCCGGAGGAAAACATGTCAAAAGATTGGATGTCGAGTCAGAAGATCGGTCGACATATCGACAGAAGGCTTCGGGCCATGGATTCGGGCATTAGGCCAAGAAGAGAAGATATTGCACTAAGGATATCGGAGTTGCGGAGGTCAACTGGCCGATTGGGCAATAACCCGCAAGAGAGGACGATGCATCGAAGAATCGGATGAAGCGTCGATGGACCAATGACATACCGAACAACATAATTCATGCTTAGTAATAATTGTCTAGATCAAAGTATGTTTTTACATGTGCAGGATTAACTACGATAGCAAGGCATAAAGCAAAATGAAGTCCCGGAGTCAAGGATGCGATTTCGTTGGGAGTTCGAGAGTTCGTCAGAAGTTCGGA
>LVTN01000748.1:0-61331 GCA_001649415.1 Musa itinerans
AGTCAGAATCATGATTATGTGTTTGTTTCATATTCATGATTAGATACCTAATAAGTATTTTAGGTATTTGGTTTGATATTTTTTTTTAATTATTCTTCGCATATAACTCAACTTATTATTATGCATATGTTAGATAATTTATCTATTAGATTATGTGATCTTGTTTAATTGGATAAGATATATTATGTATCTAATTGAATTTTGACTATAATTATCATTTAATAGAAAAAAATTATAATAGGATTTCTTAAGAGATTATCTTGATGGAAGAGACTCTTTTCATTACTTATCCTATATCTTTTATTCTCGTCTATAGACCTTCTAACGACTCAATATATGTGATAACACAACATATACAATATTGTTAATCCTTTCTCATCTCTCTCTAATCCTTATTTTACCACTCATAATAGTATTGTGAATAATAGGAAGAGAGTCTAATTCTCTTGCAGATTAGCATTGTTACATTTTATGAATCATATTACGGAGTGTATTCTCATATCAAATAAAAATTTTCGGAATAATATCAAAAGATATGCATATCTAATCCTCGATTTATGATTATTTGATTTTAGTTCTCAATATTAAGTTATTTTTATATAATAGAAGCATGATCAAAGTTTTTATGTTTACAATTAGTATCAGAGCAAGGTTTGAAATCAAAGCATATAGATCTACTTATATTTAGATTTGGTTGTGAGCACCCTTTGCTTCTAAATCTATTCTCCTATCTTGTCCATCCTATTACATGCGTGCTGAGTACTACAACACGAGTGAAATTGCATTGGAAAGTATGTTGCCTTGTTTGGATAGTGGATTATCATCGACAACTTGTCACTGTTGGAATTGTGTTGATTGGGTGACGACCTACTTTGGTCACCAACCCTGCAGTGGGCACCTGCTACGCTGGTGACATTGTTGCGGAGTGTAGTGACAACTTGTGTGTGCAGCAACCCAACGGTGATGACGACCTAAAGTGGCTGCCAACCACGTCGTAGGTAGCAACCCTACTGGGTGTCACTACCATTTCTACGACAATGGTCCTTGGGTGCTGGCCTTGATTGGTAATGACAAAAGCGATGAAAATAGTCATGGTAACATCAACTAACGATGCCACATAGATGACAGTGCGGATGTCTTTTGCTCGCTCTACTAGACAACCACGAGGCTGTTGTGTGCGATGGGCTACCATGATGATATATTGGTTGGCAAATGACATCGATGGGCTACGTTGCATGGCTTGTGACTGCACACTGCGATGACCATAAGCAACCCGCGATATAAGGGCACACATGAAGACTCACGTGTGTAAGCGCACACGTGGCCAACGGCGAATGGTGGCAACTTGTCTCGTCCATGGCAGTGGTGACGCTCTAGGCTGTTGATGATGTTCGTTGGCCTATATGCGATGGTCGGGTGGTAGGCATTGATAGCAGACAACGATGGTAGAGATGCCACTGTTTGATGTGTTGATGGTGAGAATGCTCTGCCTGTGGGCATAATGGAATGCAACGATGGTTATGATAAAGGGGATTAGGATTTTTTCACTCGTTAAAAGACACTCTTGCCTTCTTAAACTTTTTAATTCCATTCAGTGTCCTCTTTAATAGTTCTACCTTTCACAAATCATATATTTTTTAATATATATCATGATAAAATTATAGTTTTATCCTTCAAAAATCAAATAGTTTTGGTTTATGTTCTCACTTATAAAATTAACTAATTTAACTGCTTTAATCAAATTTTGACTGATTCCCAATTTTAGTTATTTTTTTATCAATTTATTTTTAAATTATATTTTGATCGAATTCAATTTTTATTGGTTTGATTGGGTTGATTATTGGATTGAATTTGAGTGGCCAAATTCATTTTGGCTCAATTTTGGGATGTCCAACTAAATATGATTGATTGGCCCATTTAGTTATAGATTTCTTTTATAGTTTTCTCATATGACATTCATAAATTTTTTACTTATAATAATTAAATTATAATTGTTATTAATTATATATTTGTGTAGTTATTCACAAGCACATGTTTAAACATATGAAATAATATTTATTTTTCACATAAGATATGATTTATATCTTATCATAATTATTCTCATGTGTAGATTAATTTTTTTATTTAATAGTCATTATAATTATTTTTTTATTGATTAGTAGTACATAATTTGATTAAAAAATATTATTTTAGTGAATATTATTTGTAACATTACAATTAATATTGTTTTATAGTTTACCATTATACTTCCTTTCATACATTATCGTACTTTTAGTGTCATATATTCTCTGGTTCAAATTATTTAAAATGATTAGAGCATATGCAGTTTATACTAGGTATATTATATCTTGATTTAGTATTACTTGTTAAAAGACTCGTAGAGTTGACTAATAAAAATATTGTTGAACAAATTAATGAAATGAATACTTGAGAAATATCTAATAGGCTCAGTCTAATATTTATAATAATTATTATTATAAATAATATAAAGACTTTATTACTACTTGTAACTAGTGCTATTGAAGACATTTAAATCTATTGATAAATTATTAACTAACACATTGATGATGAAACTGACTAATGCTCAGTATGATGGTACTTGAGGGATTTAAGATCATATCCTCAATATGGTTATAAGACTGTAAAACTTAAAGAATAAGACATAAATGTGGATGAGTTTTTTCTCGTATAGTTCATTGTTAATTCTCCTTCTCCTCGGTTTAGTTCATTTAAGATTCACTATGATACAAATAAAAATAAATGACTTGAATAAGCTAACTAGTATATGTGTTAAAGATGAATTAAGATTAAGACAAGAAAGATCTTATAATATTTTGACTACTATTCAAGTAACAAAAAAAAGGTTAAAACTTCAAATGTTTATATTATTTCTAGAAATTTAGTTTCTTTATCTATAATTGATGAATCATTTATTATCTTTCTTTTGGTGATAGTAAACTCAATACACTTTATAATTCAATAAAAGTTATTTTTAAAATTTTGTGTGAACGTTCATATACAATTAATTTGAATCTTGAGTTTAGAAAGATATTGGTGACCCTACAATTAAATATTGGATTGAAGTGTAGTTTCGATAATAAGAATTTTTTTATTTTATGACACAAATATTTAAGATATTTTTAAGAAAAAAATTAAGAGATTAGTGAAGGATAATATTTTATAAGATTTATATTTTATTAATTTTGATATTTGCATAGATTACATCAAAGGAAAGTAAATGAAGTATATAATAAAAAATATCATAAGAAGTAAAGAATTCTTTCAGATAATTTATACTGATATTTATTATATTTATAGATGACCTAAATAAATATAACTATGTATATCTAATACACGAAAAGTCTCAGAAAATGAAGTCAAGAGATAATGAGATAGAAAAGTTAAAATTATCAAATCGGATAGGGGTGATAAATTTTATGGTAAATATGATGAGTTAGGTCAAAATCCTAACCCTTTTGCTAGATCCCTAGAAAAGCAAAATATTT
Organism: Musa itinerans; assembly: GCA_001649415.1. Taxonomy (NCBI): domain Eukaryota; kingdom Viridiplantae; phylum Streptophyta; class Magnoliopsida; order Zingiberales; family Musaceae; genus Musa; species Musa itinerans. The sequence continues at coordinate 3,507 of LVTN01000748.1, forward strand.
GTTCTTAATATGTCTTGCCACAGCACAACAGCGTTACCAAAAGATAAAATCGTATTTATATGGATTTGATTATGAGTATGATGCGTTATTCCTTTCTACTTAAATCGATATGAGGTGAGGCTTTTAGGACAACTATATATATCTTAAATAAAGTTCCCAGTAAGTTAGTTTTATCAACTCCATTTAAGTTATCAACAAGTAGAAAAATTTGTTAGAAACATCTAAGTCTTCGATCCACGTAGAAATTAGATCCATGAAACACTTCTAGGTATTTTATTAATTATCCAAAAGTATTCAAGGAATATAGATTTTATTATTATAATTATAATGTTAGGATCTTAATGACACTAAGAAGGGGTGAATTAGTGCAATGACGTTTTTAACTGATTTTAAAACTCGATCAATAAATCAACACATTTTGAAAACTTAATTGATCAAGTTAAAGTTATAAGTAAAGAAAATAAAACTAAGTCACAAGTAAAGAGACGCAAATCAATTTATAGTGGTTCAATCTTTTCGACCTATGTCCACTCTCAATTTATCTTTTCTCGAGGTTATCAGCTTTCACTATCAATTTTCTTTCCAAGAGGTGAAGATCAACTACCATTGTTATAACTTTTTACTTTTTCAGACTAACGAGATAACTTTTACACTATCTTTTTATACAAGATCTCTTATATTTTACAACTTAGAATTATAACCAAACTCAAGAGGAGGAGGAGACTCAAACTATGGTTAAAATGATAGTTTACAATACTTTTTAGCTTAGGAATAGGTGCTCCATCAACCAAGCTTGAATGTGATATTGACCTATGTTCACTCTCAATTTATCTTCTCTCGAGGTTATCAGTTTTCACTATCAATTTTTTTTCCAAGAGACGAAGATCAACTGCCATTGTTATATATTTTTACTTTTTCAGACTAACGAGATAACTTTTTTACTCTATTTTTATACAAGATCTTTATCTCCTACAACTTAGAATTATAACCAAACTCAAGCGGAGGAGGAGACTCAAACTATGGTTAAAATGAGAGTTTACAACACTTTTTAGCTTAGGAATAGATGCTCCATACGTGATTATTATAAAACTAGATAAAACTCGTAAGGACTCGACATACGTGATTACATAACATAGACGAAATTATAAATCCATTCACGTCTCCCTCTAATTTATATTTCATCGATTATAAAGATCTTATGAAGGACAAAAGTGGAGTCTAGTTCTTTTACGGATGATATTATTGTGTTCTATGGATCGAATTATACAATGTGTTCTTATATCAAATAAATATTTTCTAAATAATACTGAAAGGTACACATATCTAATATTTGATATATGACTATTTGATTTTAGTTATTAATATTAATTTTTTTATATAACAAAAACATGAGTAAAATTTTTATGCTTATATTATCAATCTTTTCCTACCATAATAATAGTTTCAATCGAAAATAAAAAAAGTGTTATCAATTTTCATCCACAATCATAAACATGATTTTATATTGCATGAGTACTATTCATCAACAGTTGTCGGTTGTGTTAGGCAAACCGTGTTAGGCAAAATAAGGCAGAATAGTCGATTAATTATTCCCGTCGACTTCAATGCTGAGGTGGGAAATTTGGAATCATCTATTTGAAGCTATATGAAGATGGCATAATTCCATCCATCCATCTTTGTGGTTCCAAGGCTTTCATGTTAATCTCTTCATCACATGTCCGATGGATCCTCCTCCTGCCGACCTAAACTTACCTACTTCACGTTCATTGTCCTAAACAGAAGAATAAGAAAGGTTTTCCAATGGTTCCGAGATCGTTTGATTGGATCCGTAGATTACCTACTCACACCAAAACCACGTTGAGACAAAAGGAAATGCCGTCGTAGTGCACTAGTCGAGCACGTAATATATACACCAGCATTTCTTAGTGTGTTCTTATGTTTATTCTTCCGTGGAATTTGTCTTAGTCTTGGATTTCTTTGGGATTTCAACTCTGCTTTTTCCACATCAACACATGTTCGGATAGAAACGTCGAGATCGACAGTGAGTCGTATTTTCGAGCATTCCCATCCTCTTAACTATAAGATGGCTGAAGAAGACGAACAATACTTTTTTACTTTTGGATTTAATGACTCGAGTGGCAACACTTTGATTGGAAAACGGAAGTGGTACAGAGACAGATGCGAGAGAGAGAGAGAGAGAGAGAGAGATGATGATGATACAAGGCATTTGCCACCACTGGACTCCAACCATCATTCCATTCGACGAGGTGATCATGCATTGCTCCGGAAAGAACCCAAAGCTTTGACAGCTCCTGCTCTTAGGATGTATTGGTGATAAGCTGCGGCAATGGCGGCACCGATGAGAGGCCCCACCCAGAATATCCACTGCAATCGAATTAATTATAACTGGATCAGACCACGCACGTAATATATACACCAGCATTTCTTACTGTGTTCTTATGTTTATTCTTCCGTGGAATCGTCTTAGTCTTGGATTTCTTTCGGATTTCAACTCTGCTTTTTCCACATCGACACATGTTCGGATAGAAACGTCGAGATCGACAGTGAGTCGTATTTTCGAGCATTCCCATCCTCTTTAGCTATAAGATGGCTGAAGACGAACAATACTTTTTTACTTTTGGATTTAATGACTCGAGTGGCAACACTTTGATTGGAAAACGGAAGTGGTACAGAGACAGATGCGAGAGAGAGAGAGAGAGAGAGAGAGATGATGATGATACAAGGCATTTGCCACCACTGGACTCCAACCATCATTCCATTCGACGAGGTGATCATGCATTGCTCCGGAAAGAACCCAAAGCTTTGACAGCTCCTGCTCTTAGGATGTATTGGTGATAAGCTGCGGCAATGGCGGCACCGATGAGAGGCCCCACCCAGAATATCCACTGCAATCGAATTAATTATAACTGGATCAGACCACAACATGTACATGGGAGATGTGAAGTAATGAATTCTTGCGTTGCCGGAGTTCATTTAGCCCAAACACTGCCTCCGAGTCCCAACCCATTAGATGGATGTGGAGACTTTCGTGACGGTGTGGACAGTGATTGTGACATGCTTATAAGGAACCTTTTGAGCCACTAATGGCGTTGGGTATACCTGGTCGTCCCAAGCCTTGTCCTTGTTGTAGATGACAGCAGCTCCAAAGCTCCTCGCCGGGTTGATGCCGGTGCCGGTGATGGGAATCGTGGCGAGGTGAACCATGAAAACTGCGAACCCGATCGGGAGTGGCGCCAGAACCTGATGCATGTGACACAGATAATTAAGATGCTGTGGATTTAAGCAAAGCAATTGCTGACGATGCCATGGAAAATGTACCGGCACATGGGAGTCGCGGGCGCTGCGCTTGGGGTCGGTGGCGGAGAATACGGTGTAGACGAGGACGAAGGTGCCGATGATCTCTGCGCCGAGGCCGGTGCCCTTGGAGTAGCCGTCGCTGAGCTCGTTGGCGCCGCCGCCGTAGCGGACGAAGAAGGCCTTCTGGAATCCCTTCACCAGCCCAACCCCACAGATCGCTCCCAAGCACTGGGCGATCATGTAGAGCAGCGCGCGGATGAGGGAGACCTTTCGTGCCAGGAACAACCCAAACGTCACCGCCGGGTTTATGTGGCCACCTGCAACAACAGCATCCTTTACTCTCTCATACAAAAAGCTGTCCATTATTCGACTCCGTCCATCCATGTCTTTGAATTTTTGGACTGTTTCTTTCGATTGGAATCTCAGCTTTTTGGACTTTGTGCGACCGAGAAAAGAACAGGAAGAAAAGATGCTATCGTTTCTGGTCTCTGAGACGTAATAGAACCGGAAGCGTGATGATAGGTACCGGAGATGCCGGCGGTGCAGTAGACGAGGATGAAGATCATGCCGCCGAAGGCCCAGGCGATGCCGAGGATGCCGACGCCACTGCAGGCAGCGTCGGTGGGGTTGACGTTGGGGTCGGACTGGTGCTTGTACCCGATTACCGTGGCGACGGTGACGTACAGGAAGAGCATGGTGGCGATGAACTCGGCGATCGCCGCGCGGTACAGCGACCACTTGGTCAGCTCCTCCCAGTCGATGAGGGGCGCCGGCGGAGGGTCCGTGTAGTCCTTCACGGCGTACTCGCCGTGGCCTGCTGCCGCCTCCTCGTCCTTGGCCATCTGTCGAGAGGAGAGCTGGGGATCGTGAAACGAGTGCTTCGACCCTGAGCCGAAGTGGGGTTATTTATGCGAGCTGGAAGAGCTGGGAATGGGTGGTGCGTTATGGTAGAGTCTTCGAGTGGCGCAGCCACTCGCCGTCCCAAACCGACACTTGCTTCACCATTGGTGCTTGCCCTGGGCCCACCAATGGAATCATGTGAATATATATATATATATATATATATATATATATATATATATATATATATATATATATATATATATATATATATATATATATATATATATATATATATATATATATATATATATATATATATATATATATATATATATATATATATATATATATATATATATATATATATATATATATATATATATATATATATATATATATATATATATATATATATATATATATATATATATATATATATATATATATATATATATATATATATATATATATATATATATATATATATATATATATATATATATATATATATATATATATATATATATATATATATATATATATATATATATATATATATATATATATATATATATATATATATATATATATATATATATATATATATATATATATATATATATATATATATATATATATATATATATATATATATATATATATATATATATATATATATATATATATATATATATATATATATATATATATATATATATATATATATATATATATATATATATATATATATATATATATATATATATATATATATATATATATATATATATATATATATATATATATATATATATATATATATATATATATATATATATATATATATATATATATATATATATATATATATATATATATATATATATATATATATATATATATATATATATATATATATATATATATATATATATATATATATATATATATATATATATATATATATATATATATATATATATATATATATATATATATATATATATATATATATATATATATATATATATATATATATATATATATATATATATATATATATATATATATATATATATATATATATATATATATATATATATATATATATATATATATATATATATATATATATATATATATATATATATATATATATATATATATATATATATATATATATATATATATATATATATATATATATATATATATATATATATATATATATATATATATATATATATATATATATATATATATATATATATATATATATATATATATATATATATATATATATATATATATATATATATATATATATATATATATATATATATATATATATATATATATATATATATATATATATATATATATATATATATATATATATATATATATATATATATATATATATATATATATATATATATATATATATATATATACGCACATATATATGTATACATATACATATTTATACATATACATATGACACAGGATTCTTATGAAAAGGAATACATCTTGCAAAGAGATGAGGGCACAAATGCAACCAAAGATCATCATCATCATGTGCTCTTACAAACAAATCATATCACGAGCTCAGGCACGGCTGCAGCAAACCATACATCACAGTGGGATGACCTTGGAGCATCGTAGTCTGTTAAGGCATTGAACTGGAGAAACAGACCAAGGTTTTAAGTGTGCTACAGTCTATATGATTATGCTGCGATGACTATGATCACAATGAGGAGGACGATCCCAAAAATCACCAAAAGCAAGCACATCTGCACATGAACCAAACATCTCTGGTGACATACAGCCGTAGCAGCACCAGGAAGAAGTAGATGGGAGTGAGATTGATGTTATTACCAGGGATGAATTTGACTTTTGGTTTTTTGCTGCCTTTTTGAGTTGGGTTTTTCCTTGTGCAGTTGCCGAGTGGGAGTTCTCGATGTGAGTGTTGACATCATCTGTAATAAAGGCCGTGAAAGTTAGCGAGAGAATAAAGAATAATACGCAATTGTCCGTGGGAGTTCTCGATGTGAGTGTTGACGTCATCTGTAATAAAGGCCGTGAAAGTTAGCAGCGAGAGAATAAAGAATAATACGCAATTGTCTATCTTAAGTACAAAAATTATTACCAATTACAACTCCTTGATCATGAACCAGCACGGCAAGGTCCTTGAAGATTTCATTCACCTGATCAATCTGCTGCTGAATCTCTTGAATACCCTGTTCTCTCTCCTCAATGATTGCCTCATTGAAAATAATCTCATTATCCAACAACAGCACCTCTTGCCTGTACATAAAAACAGATGGAGGCCTCACAATCAAACACTCCATTAGTTGGACTAAATAACAGCAAAAAAGGCATAAGCTGCACAATAGATTTTGTGCACGAGGAACAACAGAGAAAACGTATCTGATAGCCAAGTTATGATGTCATGATCCAAGTAATTGCAGTCCAAGTAAGCTATAATCTGTGTATGGTGTATGATGCAGGCTTTGGCCCTTGCCATATGGTCCAAAATTATTATATGAAAACCATTAGCAATAGGTCAACCAATACACAAACAAAAACAAGATAATACTCTCATCTCTACTCACATATCTTGCATACTCATCAGCAGATGGCATATTGTTTAGAGTTCGCCTTTGAGTCTCACATGTTGGACTAACCTAAGTGACATCATCTTAACATGCTTTGGTCCATGCAGAAGGCCAAATTTGCAACAATATCATTCTGTCATGACTCAGAGAATCTATTTAATCCAATAACTTGTGTTATTGTGCTTTAACCATGTTACTGAGTCTCACTCTGATTGAACTCCACTGACAAATGAAAGCAATGAATTGACTAGCACATCAACAGAAACAAGTAAAATGCTGGTGTATGAATTAGGCTACAATGCACACACAAGTCCACAACAATTCAACTTCACGTCCACGTTGCAAAGAATCCAATATCATGTTAAAACTCTGGTATAGGCCAACTGAACCTTTCCAAAATATGACGGATAACAAAATGAAAGACAGATTGGAAATGCTCTGCAAAGAGCACAGAGATGTCTGCATAACATGTATCAAACTGGAAGAGGATAAAAGGAAAGACATCAGCAATGACTCACCTTCTAGACTCTGCAAGTACAGCACGTTGTTCAAGTGTGTTGTTGGAATTAGAGTCAGCTTCAATTGCAGCATAACTACACAAAATAACCAGGATATAACATCAGGTACCAATTGATGGAGATAACATAAAAATTATTTGAATAATCACATGGGTTTAAGATAAGAAAAGTTAACTATAATGAACAATCCATCATGCTCATTATCATAATTTAGTACACTAGTCAAATACCAAACCAGCCACTTCTTTTTCCCCTTTATAAGTGTAGCAAGAGGAATTTCTAAAGGTTAGGAATGAGCAGGACTAGCAGTTGCTCCAGAAGTAACAGAAATCCAAAGAATAATTTTATGTTCTCTCAAATATTCGTTCTCTCAAAAGTAACCATACCAAGGAAATAATGTGGAAGTCTAAAATCCGTCAAAGCAATTCCACATATAAAGCAAGTTGCATGTAAGAGATGCAAAATAGCAACATGTGACACTTTTGTTGATGCTATTGAGATTAAGAAAACATGAAGCCATTCAAACCCAAAATCCAACATCAATAATCAAATATAGCAGGTTACCTTGAAGGAAGAACTGCTTGGGGAACCAATGGCATATATGCAGTCTCTCTTTCAGCTGCAAGCCTTTGAAGATTCTTGAACTCTTTCAGAATATGTTGGAAATCCCTTGCAAGTTTTGCATCAGCTACTTTTTTGTTTGCCTACAGTTCAACTAAATGCTTAAGCAAAAGAAAGATATTTGTGAAGACCAAAGTGATTTGCATACATTAACATGAATCATGCCTTCTCTCGTGCCCTTTACCAACAACAAAGGATCAGCTATAGAGCAGGACTAATGGTTGGTAGTCTTAAAAACCGTTGACTTGATGTCAACCCACTATGGTTATCACAATATTCTCAGAAAAGACAATCTCAAACAAAACAGTGAGTAGATTTAAATTATGAGGTTTTGCTGCTAGGAAATTCAAGCTTATAAATTGCAACTTCAGCTCAAACTTATAAGAGTCTAGAAGTCTAGAATATGTAGAACATGACAAGGCTGCATTACATTGTGGAGTTTATTAAGGCATAAATTCACCTTATGTTTTTTTCTTTATTATGCATGTAGGCCCTTGAAAAAGTATAAAAGAGAAAAAAAATAAGTCGTATATGATAATATCATTGTAAAAAACAGTAATTAAAAGTTCAGTTTGTTGAAGCCTTCTATATCTTCTGATCATAATATGTTGTGCTTATTGGTGAAAAAGTTTATACTTAAAATCTAAATGAAAGAATTGGATAAAAATACAACTCATTGACAAAATTGTATGCTCCATGATTAATGTTGGTTCACGAGGAAGCCCAAGTAACAGTACCTCCAACATGGAGTCAGTAAAATAAACAAAACCAAAAGTACATGCAAAAGATGGACACTTACACTAACTTCAAGGCGGTGGTCTGTTTCACTAACTTGTTCAAGTTTGGCACAAGTATCTTTAACTAACTGTCCAATTTGTAGCCTTGTATTGCATCTGCCAGAAGAAAAGATCAAATTAAGCAGAAAAAAAAAAATCAAAGCCAGTTCTTGGGAAGAGAAATTCTAAATAACACTGTACATACAGTCAAAGACACAAAAAAATCTTGCCAGAAAAATAAAATGCAAGGCTGATTTAGTGGTAAGTTTCAAACTTGGGAAAAGAACACAATGATGGTAACTGATCCCCACAATCAGATGGGTTCTGACAAATTTGCTAAAAGAACTTCATGCTACCAAAAAAAATAGATCTTGGAAGCACATCTCGGAACATGTGAAAAGAACACTACTTTAACAAGCCTACCTTACTCTAAACCAAATAAAAAAATTATATTTATTGAAACAACTTTAAGGAGTTATGCTTTTGTCACACTAAGAAACAAAAATATGCATTTTACAGTTGAAACATATGTTTTTAGTAGAAGGGAAAAGAGTATGTAGATCTACAAGTTATATGGAAGAAGAACAGTAACTAATGATCACTATCCGTCATATACTAGGATTCATTGTTTACTTTACACAGCTCAAAGCACCCTAGAATATAACACGGTACAAGAAATAAAGCTGCTCCAACTGTATAAATTAAAAGATATGAAAGAGAATGTTATATTTGTCTCTTATGTTTGACTTTCTAACTGGAGTGGAAAAGAGCGAAAGTTGGTTCTTCCTTAAGTACATAATTTGAGAAAGAAGGAAAGGGTAATATGGTTATTCTGAGATATGGTTTGGGTCCTCTGACTTCAAAAACTTTTAGGGGCATCATAAGGTTTGGTACCTTATCAGTTGATCACAAGCTACCATTACCTGAAGACCTTGATCACCGAAAACAAAAACATGATCCATAAAAAACTAGACCCTAACAGTTATGAACAAGAAAGCCAAAAGACTAAACTATCATAATGCAAAGAACTAAAGACAATTTTTGACCAAGTTCACAACTTCATCCGGCTAAAAAAAGAAGCAGGGTCTTATGATCAAGTTTTGATTTTCATAAAACCAAATGGCAGATCAGCACATTAACAAGCACGGTCAACTAAAAATCACCAATACTTCATTCTAATCCATGAAGTTACATCAATTATTTTAACAATAGGATTCATTGGTCCCATTAATAGATCAAATCAGGTGTCAAACCAATTGGCCATAGTGTCTATTCGAATTCTAACTGATACTTAAATTTCGATGACTGAATCAGGTCTTTCTAATAATCCAATTTTCAAACAGCTCCAGATAACAAGTCATCCATCACTAACGATAGACGAGGCTGCATGATGCGAATACTCCATCATTAATTGCTAATAGGAATTTGTGACCATCAACATGATATAGTAGAGAACAAATTAAAACCCTATGTAACTCTCTTTATGAGGAAGAAACATCTGAAAGTATTCTCCTTAAGGTTTAAATATTCGTTAGGTCTCCTACAAGCCTGATATTATGCAATATAAAACATATTTTGCAAGCATAAAAGCTTTATTCACTAATCATCTGTTTCATTAAGCTAGGGCCACCAAACACAACTCACAACTGAGAACGCTCAATAAAGTTGTGTCAAAATTTTACAACTGACAATAATGTAGCTATCAGCCCACTAGAGTAGAATCCAGAATTCTGGACAAGTGCAAGCTTAGGACAGTCTCATAGGTAATACTTTCACGGCGTCAGCTTATGGAAGCAGGAAACAACTTTCACATACACGGAGATGGTCTAGCAATATGCTGCTCAAGAGACATGTCCATCTCAAAGGCAAAACCACAAAAACCCATTGTCAATAGAGTGAAAATCCCATCTTCTGAATGGAATTCAAACTAAAGCACTTGCGACCACCAATTCAGAGCAACAAACATCAATTAATTAAGATTGAGATAGACCAATCGTAACCCAAGAATAAAACCAGAGATTTTTCCACGAGGAAAGAAACCCTCACAACTTCTGGCGGAGCTCGGGGGTGTCCTTGGGGGTGCCGATCGTGTTGACGAGGCGCTCAAAGTTACGGACGGCCGTGGTGATCTGGAACAGCCCGGCAGCGACGGCCTGCGTCGAATCTTGTCGCCCGTTGGTCAGATCCCTCCGGCCGGTGACCGGCCACCCCGACTCCAGATCCTGGAAGCTCATCCTCTCCCCCTCGATTCCTAGCAGATAGAAAGAGGGGGAGCAAGGAACAAATCCCAAACCCGAACCGTAACCCTAGAAATCCGTGGTCGATCCTGTCGATCGGAGGCGGTGGGGACTCGCGAAGGAAGAAATTAAGGAAGAACAGCTATCGAAAGATCGAAGGTTTCGTCGAATTCGCAGGGGAAGAACCGAAGCAAAGAGGTTGGGATACGAAGAGGAAAAAATAACAACCCAATTTGGGGACTAACCAATACAAAACCAATAATATAAAGACGATTCGAAAGACCGACCGCGAATAATTGTATTGCCGAGACACGTCATTATTGTTTTTAAAAATTATTTTTTATTCTATTAATATTCATACAAAGGATCGGCAGTGTCTTCTTTCTTTGGAAAACTTTAAATTTCTATTGGACATATTTTTTTTTGGTTTGTATTTATTTAATTGGAAATAGGTCTAAAAAAATTCTAGAATTTCGAATCATATCTTTTTTTCATAAAATATTTCTCATTCCTTTGTTTTACACTCTCGTGAAGTTTTCATGTGTTCATACATCTACATCAACTTCCGTATGACCGTGCCCACAACTTAGAAATATTAAATCAACCATGATGATATCATTATGGAATGAATTAAATCAAATAGATAAAACTATTAATTAGGTTGATAAAATATACTTTTCGATTATTTTCATTTTTTTAAGGTTTTTTTCCACACAATTGATACGGACTAACCTTAGATCAATTTTGTTGTGTGATCATTTTAAATATTTTTGTTTACTTATAATTGTGCAATCCGAATTATGTTTCGGTGATTTGTTCATCACAAATCTATTTTCTTTATGTGTAGGTTATTGGTAGATTAGGAGTAGTAATGAGCCAAATCCGGCTAAGTACTTAATATTTAATGTGTGCCAAGAACATTCATTGTGAGTTAAATCGTACTTTAAGGTTATGATGGGCTCTATCACTATGAAATTTATTAGGAATGATGATGCATCTCAACTTTCTTAGAAAAGGAGTTAATATATATTGATGTTGTGGGTGATTGGACTACATCTAATAGCATTTTACTACTTGTACTTGTATTTTTCCATGTTCCTTCCATTGTATAACTTAATCAAATTTCAACATTGGATCCTATTTCATATAGGTATTAAAACTAATTTTTATGTTAAAATTGATCCTTGAATCATTTGTTTCATAGTAGATAATTTTGTTACACCATCTACTTTCTGTAGTCACAGTTTGTTTCTTCCAATTTTACTTTAAAAATACATATGACATCCACAAGACTTTCAAATGGCATAAATTTTATTATGTTTTTAGTTTGATATCAAAACATTTTGCTACATTATTTTTATTTTTTCCTGATATATGATTGAGAACAAATAGTTTCACATCTAATCTCAATATTTATAGCTCACCCTTTCAAAGTAATTTCACAATTAATGGAACTTATGCTTTCACTATATTTAGAATAAAAATCAATATATAATATCTCATTTATGACTTATGTTTTTGAATAATTTGATATTAATAAAAATATAAGATGATATGATGTCTTATGTTCAAAACTTATCCATGCTATATTTGTAAAAAATATATATTTTTTTCCAATAATATAATTCAATAGATTGTGTATTATCTAAAATTTAAGATCTTATGAACCATTTACCACCCCTCATTTTAAGAATACAAGTCAATATATCAGTTCTATGGGATGACCACTTATATATCACCAAGAAAAAACAATATATCTTTCAGGAATACTACATGCAAACCACTGTTGTCTATCCTCACGCAAGATATGTAGTCATTCATTCTTCATCTAAACAATTAAGACAATTAATAATTTGAGGCCATCTTTGCATGCTTTGCTTTGGTTTGTGATCATTGCCTCAAGCTAAGTATCAGATATGCTTATCAATGATTCAATAGTCTCATTTGCAAGTAAAGCACCACTCGATATAAAAGTAGCGTATTGTTTGATTAAATGTTCTATCATATAATGCATTTATAAAGAGATAAGAGAAATATTTATCTCGAATCAATACTTAATATTAAGACTTGATATGTGACAATATGAAAAGTAAAACACCACTCGAGAAATGTTTAGCTAAATCAAGACTCAATAAGTAACAAATATGATAAGCACTTAGAAGTTGAAGGGCGATCGGTCAACAACCTAGTCATATCAGCATTTCGTCGAACATAAAATACTTGAAGAATATGCATCACTAGATGTAAACTATCATTGTCAGTGTCAATATCTACCACCGGTTAAGACATTCTGATCTTTTTATGGTCCATTCGTGGCCTAAAGAGTTTCCTCTCGTCCATTTCAAATTCAGTGAGGTCTCCGGTAATTATTGTACCTTTATGTCCATTTGGAATGATATATATCAGGCTGAAGACTGTACCCTAAATGAAAGAAACATAAGAGAAGGAGTCGAATAAGCTGTGCTTCTAGGAAGAAGGAACACAGTGCTCTTCGGCAAACAAAGAGATCGCAGTATGCGATCGAAGAGAATGGTATGCAGTGATGCTTCTGCAGAGAAATTAACAGGAAGTAATTATAGCTAATTCTTTCACATAAGACAACCGGAAATGAAATGGGAGAAGCCATCAGTCACGAGTACAAGCTCTGTAGTAAGAGATAGGGTCTTGGAAGAACATGGAAGACATGCTCATGTGCAGCCAGCAAGCGTGCATGTACAGTGTACTCTTCCTCTTCTTTGTTGACATGACTCATCAACCTCTTGGCCGAAATGTCACGCACGCACACAGACATCCGCCTCGTGATCCATCTTCCACGCAGCTCCACTCCAGTGTGCGTCAACATACAGCCATCGTAAAGACTACAAACCCTAGAGAGAGAGGCTGAACTTTCTCAGGAGACGTCATGCATGCTCCGATATGTACATTGAATGGGTGTTGTCAGAACACAGGAAAGATGCTCTCCTTGCCTGCTTGCTCGGGTAATACCAACAGGGCATTCATTGTTGTATCACACTACACAGGGAAAGCTATCCAACTTTCCCAAAAGGAGAAGAAGAAGAAAAGGCTCGACCAACGACCACACAGCATGTAAGCGAAGCTCCAACCCCACCTGTCCCCCATCTACCACTGTGTTGAAGACTGCATGTGCCGCCCTGTCACCTCCCCTCATCATTGCTGCACCCACTAGTCCTCCCCTGAGAGGCGACCGCTTGCTGATCGGGGAAGACGGTCCTTTCCCAAACTCAAACGAAGAGGACATTAATGGCGGATGAACGCTGTGGCCGGGGGCGGTGGGGGTTTCGTGCCGAAGGGAGCAGGCGGCGGTGCCACTGTCGAGATGTTGACCCCAGCCGCAGGTCCGCCATGGAATCCAAGGGCCCCACCAGGGTAACATGGGCAACGTGCCCTTGCCTCGCGTGGGGTCCACCATTGCATCCTCAGAATCGGTGAGGCGGGTAAGTCACGAGGTTTGCGAGCCTCAGAGCGACATCTTCGAAGTTAACGATCGCAGTATTAATCCTTTAATTTTAAGTTACTACTTTTCATTTATCTTATAATAATAATAATAATCGTATAGTTAATGGCCTGCAACGGGAAACGGGAACGGCTCCGCATGTGCCAGGCGGGACCCAGCGGTGGCCGCACGTCACGAGCCCGAGCAGACCACGTGGACACGTACGTGCCGAGCCTGATCGCCTCGAGCCCCGTGCGCCCCATCGGTGTTGGGGTGTGATCGCAATTAGGACAACATGTTTACTGTTAGAATTCCCTCTTTCTAGAGTATTTTTTTCCTCCATTGCATAATTAAATCGATTTAGATGTCTAAATGTCCAGTAATCTACGCTGACATGCCTATCATTTGACATGATGAGCAACAAAAGATAAAGAATTGATTTAAGATTCGTATGTAATAATTTGACATATGTATAAACGAATCAAATTGATTCGTATCAAATCAATTGGTGGTCAACATTTCGGGTCAAAATAATCATGTGCGATTGCCCGACTCAATCACTGCAGATGCAACTGTCACGTCAAGTCCACGTCATCTTCTTCGTCTGCCGTGGCGATACATCACCAATCGTCTCGATCTCATCGTGTGAGATCAGATCGAGCTTTGACAACAAGCAACGCGAAGGCAACCGATCCAACGCGAGCCGGTCTGCGATCTATGTTGCTCGGAGAGCGCCCATTGGATCGCAAGACATGAACAGCTTCGCATTTTCTCTTTGGCCTTAATCGGATTAGTATGACGCGACGAGTTCGGCGTCGTCCAAAGTCGCGAAGTCGGGCGGGCGGTTGAAAGGGAGCCAAGGTCGAATAGATTATGTGCAAAAGCACTCGTCCTCAATCTCTCTGTCTGACGGCGATTGGATGATGGTCGAGAACAGCTGTCTCCAATTCACTGTCAACTTGCTTCGTCACCCAAGTGTGTACGCTATTATCATTTATATCATTAATTCGTGCGGTATATATTTTCTGTTTCCTCCTCCGAGCTTTCCGATCTCCCTCTTTGGTCCCTCCCGCGTTCGCTTATTGTCCTCCGCCGGATCGAGAGGTTGTTGGGGGCTTTCTTGCTGGAAGAAGAGCTCGAGGGAGTGGAAAGATTTGATCTTTCTTCCTCCCTTTCGGTGTTTCGGGGTTGATCGAGGAGAAAACGCTTGTTCTGGAGGGGGAAAAAGTCTGTGCTTTTGGGAGAAAAGTGCGATGTTTCTTGCGTTTTCTGCTGGGTTGACGGTCCGGCCGTAAGGAACGTGTTTTACTTGGGCTTTCCGGCTAAGAAAAGGGTGTACTTTGGTGTTTTTGATTTCCTCCCTCCTGGATTTGTTCCTTTTTCTTCCTTTTTGGAGCTGTGAGCTGTTTGGTGGCATTTGCGGAAGAAAAGCGAGTGGGGGTTCGAGCTTGGGAAGCTATTATCTCTAGATAATCTTTGGCAGTGTTTTTTTGGACTCAGGAATTGGAGTCCTCTTTGGGGACGGAAGGCAGATAGATAAAGAGAAAGAAAGAAACGGTGAAGAAAAAACCCTTTTCTGTTCGGCCCGACCGCCCCCCCCCCCGGGCCTCAAAACGAAGATTTAGGCGTTCCAAAATGCTTGCTTTGGCTGCTTGGAAGACGATCTGATAAATGAAGTAAAGAAGCGAAAATGGAGTTCTCTTCAGTCCTGTAGGCTCCAAAAGCACCGTTTTTTTATCAGTATTCTTGCCCTTGGAAAGAGGTTCGAGTTCTTGAGCCGCTTTGGAGGAAGCAGAGGGAGCTCATTTCGGGAAGACGATAAGGTACGCTTCCTCTCACTACTTCAACTTCCAATCTCCACAAGTATAATCTACACCGTATATGTATCTCTATTCTAGTGAAAGGACCTATCCACAACCAAGACGCAGATGCTTCTAATTAACATACAATTTCAGATATCTAAGGGAGATATAATCTGGATGTTGAGGGGGGAACAGAAAGAACTACTTGACCATGTATTTGAATAGACATCAGTGGGATTTGGAACTGCAGTCCAAGTTGATGGTGCTCCCGTTTGGCCAGAAGAAATGGAGCTGGCATGAGAGGTGTGTCCAGTACTTGAGGGAGAGAAATATCCCCACCCTCCACCGGGTTCTCGCTTGCTCGTTGAGGTCGAATGGTACGACACCATTTTTCAGTGCCATGTCCACGGTCTCCATTGCCACCTCGTCCAGTGGGATCGGTGATGACTGGAAGAGATAATTGAGATCGAATGAGCTGTTTTTGGCAACATCGAATGGATTATCACGCAGCTTAGCAACATCAATCCCATGGAACTGGAGAATGAAGCTCTGGTCGGAGAAGATGGCATGGCATCCTAGGCTGGTAGATCAGGTAGATGGCGAGCACGATGATACCTGTGATAATAACATAGCACACAGAATAGCTGCTAGCCAGCCTAGCCAACTGGTGTGTTGCCCACGCTCAGAAATGAGCCTTGGCATCGTGAGCTGCAATGAACATCATCCAGGGATAGGTTTTGCTACAGTCCTTTTATGCTATGGTGTAGGTCTGATGAGGACGTCAATTGGAAGTTTGGACATAAGGGAGGAGCCCTACCCTGGGGTTCTTACACCCAGGCTGTGCAAAGATTAGTATCTTCTTTGTCCTGGTGGAGGGCTATTGGTTTTCTCTTAGAAAGTATTTGTTAAAGAGCCATGGTAGCTTTACTGTTTTCCAAAGAAAATGCCATGTTTGCCTTCTGTAAGCCAGTTAGCTTTTTTCCTTTTTGAGGTACCACCACTAGCCACAATTGATCTGCAACCTTGCTGAGTATGCAACCTTTTTGGCTTTAGATCTTCCTTAACATCTATAAATTTATTTCCTCTTGTGGTCCATATTGACAGTTTTAGAATTGATCATTGTGCTCATGCCCATATAAAGGGTGTTGCTAGGTGGAGATTGGATTGATCCGGAACTGCTTGTAACTTAATATGGTGAACCGAAAGCACAAGCTGTAGCAGATATGTTCAAACCTGAAAGACTGCTTGTGTGTATGTATATATCCATAGAGGAAAGAATTTTGAGCAAGGTTCTCTTTAATCGATGGAAACCATTTCCTTGTTTTGTCCTTGAAGTAACCTTTGATATACCTTGATCATGTAGTTTTAGCAACTTCTGACCATGGAAAAAGAGCTTGGATGCCTGGCAGGAATAGCAACTTTAGTCATTACGCATGTTAGATAAAACTAACTATGGGCAATTAATATTTTCTTATATCCTCCATTTAGTAGAAAATGGGCAATTAATACCAACTTTATTCTTTTTCGTTGAAAATGCTCACAAACTTCTTAAATCTTCAATGAATGAAGTTCCAGAGGTTCTGACTTGAGTTGCTCACTATCTGATGTAATTAGGGCACTGCAGTTCAGTTTCTTAAATCTAATACTTGTGCCTCTATAAACAGATGCTGATCAGATAACCACTTCTGGAAGACATGGGGAAGTAATACTTCAAAGAACAATGGATCCACAAACTTTTGTCCGATTGTCAATTGGATCCCTGGGACTAAGATTTTCAGTGGATGCTTTAAAGGCTAGGCGAGGCGCAGTACATGCATATTCTAAATGCTTCTGTGAGATCCGCCTGAGGGGTTTTCCCATTCAAACAGCACCTGTGCCTTTGATGTCATCCCCTCAAGCCAGTCCAGATCCTGACAGCAATGTTATACTCTTCTATCTTGAAGAGTCTGATGTCAAAGCACTTGCACTTCCACGATGTTTCAGGACTTCTCAAGCGTATCTTGATATTGTGGTCTACATGGGGAGGCAGAGTTCACATTGTGGTGTCACAGGTAGAAAGCAGCAAATTGGGAGTCTCAGGTTAGAAATAGTTCCTGAGTGGGGTTTGGAGAAACCAGCATTGCTTCACAATGGTTGGATGCATATTGGGCAGAACAAACGAGAAGCAGAGAAACATGGACCAGAACTTCATTTAAAGGTGAAGCTTGACCCTGACCCAAGATATGTTTTTAAATTTGAAGATGAAACTACCTTGAGTCCACAAATAGTTCAGCTACAAGGTACCATTAAGCAACCCATATTCAGCTGCAAGTTCATCCAAGACAGACGGTATAACAATTTCTTTTTTGTTATTTTTGGCTTTTTCTTCACTAAGTGGTGTTATAATATTACACATTGCTACTTGTACATGTAATTTTGTATTTTTGTTTTCAGATTTCAGTGGCCTTAACTTATGCACTAAAACTTTAATCATTAGGTTTTCATCTGATAATTAGCAAAATTTTCTTATCCTATAAAATATGCTCAATCGTATTACTTCTTAACAGAACAGGATTCTAGGTACTTTAAGAATGCATTGGTGTCCAAAATACCTGTGGTAACTAAACTTATTTTGCTCTGGTTGCTTGTAGATATCTGATGTTTTCTTTACAAAAACCCAAGCCTTCTCTTCCCATCTTTGCAATTCATTGTGTTGGAGTGTCTTCGGGTGCAAGTTTCTCATTCGAGTATTATTATGTTCTAGCTTCCTTGTTGGAAACACATTCATGATTAAATATTAATGCAATGAAAATATATTCCTTTCTGTTTGGTAGTTAACTTTGAATTGAGTACCTTCTTTGCTTGTTGGAGAATCAGCTAGTGTGATACAATTTAGTATATCTTACATAATTTCACTCGGAAGTGGTTGTAGTGCACATTTCTGCTTATTTGTCGATGCCAACCAAATGGTAATTGACATCATATATGTTTTTCTGATTCTTGCATATTTGAAGCATGCCATCTGCTTTCATGTCCATTCTTTTTAAACCACCATCAGTTGTCTATGATTAGAAGCAGCTTTAGACATTCTTCATTCATTTTTACTAATTACTCAGGTTGGTTTTGTTAATTGTTTCCTTTCAACAACAGAACATCTCCACTGGATATGATTAGTGGCCACTGGACAAACTCAAATACTGAAAACCATGATGCTGAAAGGAGGGAAAGGAAAGGCTGGAAGGTTATGATCCATGATCTCTCTGGCTCTGCTGTAGCAGCTGCCTTCATGGCAACTCCATTTGTCCCATCCATGGGATGTGACAGGGTTGCTCGTTCCAATCCAGGTGCTTGGCTCATCCTCCGTCCTGACCCTGTCAGCTCCTCGGAGAGCTGGCATCCATGGGGTCGACTTGAGGCATGGAGAGAGACTGGACCACGGGATACCGTGTGCCTCCGCCTCCACATTCTTCCCGAAGGCCAGGATGCTGGGATCCTTGTTTCTGATGCGGCAATAAGCTCTGATAAGGGAGGAGAGTTTTACATAGATATGGATAGGCAGATGCCTGTTGCCATTCCTGTTGGAAAACCACAAGGCAGCACAGGCGAGTTCTGCTCAGCATCTTTGGTCCCCATGGTTGGCAGATTTGTGATGAACTGTAAGGTGCAGGGAGAAGGGCAGTGCAGCAAACCACTGGTTCAACTTGCAGTGCAGCATGTGACATGCGTGGAGGATGCAGCTATCTTCATGGCTCTTGCAGCTGCTGTAGATCTTAGCATAAAAGCATGCAGGCCCTTTGGAAGGAAGTCCAAGAAAAAAGGGATTTTCCATTCTTTCCCAACATTACAGGGTATGTGTCTGTTTTCTCCCATCTTTTTATTTTTATTTTTTTTCTTTTTTACATCATTACTTTTGTCATTTTAATCTAAACCTGTGGCATTTGGTTGGATTATGTGCATGAATAGCACAAAACATCACACATATATGCGTACACAGATAGATTATGACCTCGTAGGCTTATTATACACTAGGTGCGGAGATAACTTAGATCTAATTCCTAAAGAGTAAATGGCTTTCATTTGAACTTCTAGCATTCCATTGCTGTCAAATGAAAGCTTTCTTGCAATGTGAATACAACTTTTGTATTGAGTTGGATACCAATGAATTTATCAAAATTTTGCTGCTTCCTATTGCTTATAGTGTTCATTGGATTCCATAGTTAGGTTGTGATCATTTTTTGGGTGGAGAATATTTTGCATCATAAAATCCGAGGATAGAGATTCTTTATCCATATGGTCCCCCAAATTTGCAACTTGGGAGTTATAATTTGCTTCATTATGATCGTCACTGATGATATTTCTTTTCCCTTAGTATATTTGGTGCTTCATCACTTATCAATCAAAAAGAGGCAAATCATATTATATTATTTATTCTTTTTTCTTGCTTATTTGTCGATATGAAACACTTTCGCTGCGATGGCAGTGAGTGCCGGACCAGATCATGAACATCGTGGGGCTTATGATCTGTTCTTCTGTCAATTTCTTTATCTGATTCCTTTTCAGCTAATACTTATTGCCCCATATGAATTCCCTCAACTTTCTTGTTTCAATGAATTTGCAGGATAACTTTTCTGGTGGTCTAATGATGATTGCTACATTCCATCCACTGTATGTTTTCTTTGTAATTACATTGCTTTGAAGGACTGTTCTCCTGTATCATACCTTTGTGATGTATCAGAAATAACTTTTGGGCAGCTGTTGTTTGACATCCTCAAATAATCCTGATCAATGTTGTGAACTTTTGATGGAGAATTTAATATTTATGGTCTAGTGCAGCTTGTAATATAAGTATATAATAGAGAAAAATTAGTCATTATTATAGCCTTTGATAAACTTAAGCTTGACTGTTTTCCTAAATGACCAATCCTGTGTATAGAGATTTGGCTGTTGTTTGAGTAGATAGAAATTGTGTAATTTATTCCTGTCATTTGCTTAGTCTTAGGAGTCACATGACATGATTTATAGTCTATATATCATTAAAAACATAATGATATATAATGTTAATACAAAATATGGGAGGAGTAGATATATATAATGTTAGAGGTTGTCTATCATGTCGAAGCGGAACAATCTTATAATTATATAATAATTATATGATTATATCAAGATTCATCCTCTAAATTAGTCATTGGTTTATTTAAAGTAACAATTGATATATATACACATATATATATATATATATTATAGGTTTTGATTAATTTATAAGTGACTTTTTTTGGAAAAAAGATTAAAATATGAAAGTGATTTTTCTAAGAAAATCAAAATAATTTTGTTGAGAGTGGGATTTGAACCCACGCCCTTTCGGACCAGAACCTTAATCTGGCGCCTTAGACCAACTCGGCCATCTCAACTTTTATTGATGATTTATGAAAATAAATTTACTTATAATAATTTTTATAATATCTTAAATCACTCCGTACAACATTTACACAAAATACCCACATAATACGTATGTAAAATCTCTCTCTCTCTCTCTCTCTCTCTCTCTCTCTCTCTCTCAAAAAAAAAAAAAAAAAAAAAAAAAAAAAAAAATCCAATCTATATATCCTTGCCATATTAGCCATCCCTCCATTTTCTTTGTATAATCGTGAGAAATATTATTCCGATTATAATTTAACATTATTAGTGGGTGAGTGAATCAAAACCAATTATTTCCCTCGAGCTAAATTAAATATAAATATTTCGAACACATTCTTTCAAGCTGGTCGAAGATCGATTTCTCCGTTCGTATTCATAGTTGTATGTTACGTAAGAGATATCCGTACATCATAGCAAATATTGAAGTTTTTTTGTTTGTACGAATTTAAACGTAGATATTAATCAATTAATGGGAAGAGCTTGATAACTATTTATATGATGAATGTGAATGAAAATAAAGACTTATTAAAAAGGGAGCCAATTAAACCAACGGTTTGGATCGAATCCAATTTAGCGGACTAAGCCGGACCGGTCTGGGCCGGACAGTGGCAATCTTTGGGCGAGCGGATGAGCGTATCCGCGTCCCGAAATTGCAACCCGAACTGCGGCTCTCGCCCACAAGGAGTCGTGGGGGCCACGGATGGTGTGAGACATGTGGCTGATCTCGTGCGTGAAGAATGTGAAGATAGTGAGTATCGATCCTCGAGTGGTAAAGGAGCGCTTTTTCTTTGCTTTGGTTTCTTGGGGTTGCGATGCGATGCGATGCGGTGAGAGTAGGGCGTCGTCGCACCACCCACCGGGTGGAGAGAGTGAGGAGATCGGAGCGCGATAGAGACGCCAAGGCACCGAGCTACGGCCGAAGCTGGAAGTAAACTTGCCTTACCTCTTCCGAGTCACCTGTTCTGTTTCGATTTATCGAATCCATTTCCTCGTTTCGTTCGATTCGTTGCTTGCTAGGGTTCCTTCCCGTTATCTTTCCGCTCATTTCTTTCTCTTACTGAGTTTTCCCGTTCCTTGCTGTTTTGATGATCTTTGATATTTCTCTCGTATCGTTCGTCTTCTGGATCGCTTTCTGCGTTCTCTTGTTGGGATTTTCCGGATCAATTTCATGCCTTTCGCAGGTTTCGAGTAGTAGATCGTGGGAAAGATGGTTTCTTTGGTCACGGAGTTTCAATTCTTTTGTATTGTGTTTGGTTCGAGCTGATTGGAGTGGATTTATGCATAGTTGATAGTTGTCATTACCTTCCCACTCACTGTTTTGCTCATGTTTTTGAGCTGATTATGTTCTTTTTGCAGTTTGGGATGATGGATGGTAACCCCCACGGCGTTAATGGATTGATAGAACAGCATGTGGAGCTCGAGGACGACAGCATTAACTTCTGGACGACACTCGGTGTCAGTCCTCATGTCCACGTTGGGGAGCCCGAGCATCCTCTTGTGCCACAGCATCACCACGACCACATACAGCAGCAGCAACAGCAGTCTCTTGAGCTGGTGGAACAGTCAGTCCGAAGAGAGCTTTTCGCAGTGGAAGGGGATCGAAGACTAGAACCCTTTGTTGGTATGGAGTTTGAATCTGGGGAGGCTGCAAAGACTTTCTATATAGCATATGCTGGACGTGTGGGCTTCTCTGTTCGCATTGCCAGGTCACGACGGTCGAAATGCAATGAGTCCATCATAATGCTGCGATTTGTGTGCTCAAGAGAAGGGTTCAGCAGAGAGAAGCGTATTATTGCTGGCAAGAAGACGAGGAAACGGGCTGCTTCCATTAGAGACGGGTGTAAGGCGATGCTTGAGGTGATTAGAAGAGGTGATGAGAGATGGGTCGTGACGAAGCTCATGAAGGAGCATAATCATGAACTTGGGATGCCAAGCAGGGTGCACTACATTGCCACAGAGGGAGATGCTGTGGTGGATCCATATATCGGGATGGAGTTTGAATCTCTTGAGCTTGCTAAGACATTTTATTATGCATACGCAGGCCGTGTGGGTTTTGAAGCTCGTGTTCGACAGTCACGCCGATCATTGCATGATGAATCCCTTAAAATGTTGAAACTTGTTTGTTCAAAGCATCGCTATCATTCAGGGAGGGATAATGGTAGTGATGATAACAAGAGGGTACAGATTCAACATCCATCAAAAGAAGGTTGTGATGCACTATTTGAGATAATTCGGAAAGATGCTGACATTTGGATGGTTTCCAAACTAGTACTAGAGCATAATCATGAACTGAAACCTTCTTTGCGAAGCAAGGTTCGATGTGTCCGATCTCAAGGTGAGATACTGGTCATTGCGAAAAACTTTGCTGATACCCGCAATCTTCTGTTAAATGGCCAAGACTCACAGTATCCAAGGGAGATTCGGTATAATGATTTAGGACCAGATGATGCTCAAAATCTGCTTGAATACTTCAAGAAAACACAAGCAGATAACCCTTTCTTTTATTATGCTGTACAGATTGAAAATAATAATTGCATGACCAACATCTTTTGGGCTGATTCTAAAGCTCGAATGGCTTACTACTACTTCGGTGATGTTGTTAGATTTGACACAAAATACATAAATGACAAGGAGCTGATGCCTATTGTTATGTTCACTGGTGTAAACCATCATCAACAACCAGTAGTTTTTGGATGTGCCCTGATGGTAGATGAGACAGAAGCATCATTTACTTGGCTTTTTGAGAATTGGCTTGTAGCAATGCCTGCACTGCCTCCCGTCTCATTGATTACCGAACTAAACAGGACAATTACATCAGTTGTTGCTAAGACATTATCACAGACACGTCATTGTTTTTGCAAGGCACATATCTTAAGTACCATACAGGAGGAATTGCCTGATTTATTTTCAGAACACATCCCTTTTCGAGGAGAATTGAAAGCATGCGTTGATGAGTCTGAAACGATTGAATCATTTGAATCATGCTGGGATGCAATGATAAATAGGTATTGTCTGAAGGAGAATGCTTATATGCAATCACTGTACAATATCCGTCATCAATGGGTTCCAGTCTTTGTAAAGCAAACATTCCTTGCAGAAGTCCCTGGATCACAAAGTTGTGAAAACTTTGACAGAGTTATTGAAAAATATTTCACAACAAAAACCCCCTTACGGACGGCTGTTAGGCAACTATCTCAGACGCTTGCAAATCGGTATGAAAAAGAAGCACAAGCTGAGTTTGTAACATTGTTTGAAAAGCCATTTTTGAGGACTGCATCGCCAATGGAAAAACAGGCAGCTGGTATCTACACAAGATCAATTTTTGACAGGTTTCAAGAGGAATTTGTTGAATCTTTGGGTTATCATGTGGATAAAATAGAGGATGGACCTATTAGTAAATATAGAGTGATGAGAAATGAAATTGATGATGAAATATACAGTGTTGATTTTAATTCCACCGAGAATAAAGCACACTGCAGTTGTTTCATGTTCGAGTTTTCTGGCATTTTGTGTCGACATGCGATAAGAGTCTTTATAATCAATGGTGTTCGTTCTCTTCCTAATAATTACATATTGAAACGGTGGACAAAACATGCTAAGAGTGGCTTTGTCTTGGATGATTACGGTGTTGAGCTCAGAGGTAATGCTGAGGACCCTTCAATAGCACGATATAATGATCTCTGCCGTGATGCCATACGATGTGCAAGAGAGGGAGCAACATCTACAGAATTTTATGCAGTTGCAAAGGATGCTCTCCAGAAGGCTATAAATGAGATAGTGTCTGCAAAGCAAAAGAGAGGGCAGCAAACTCTGCAGAGTTTTATTACTTCACAGAAAAAGCAAACCAAAAAGGTTGTGAAGATCACTCCTAATAAAGATGCCTCTGGTAAGAACTTGAAGAAGCTAACATCAACAAAACTACTGGCAGAGAATGACATCAGATGATACAGTGTAAGATGAACCACGATATAAATGTCTTTTTGTTGTTTCATCAGCATAGTTTTAGGCTTTTAGCTATAGTATTATCTGTTGCCATTCATAATGCTGTAGAAGGTGAGCTGTGTATTATCGGGATGGAGCATATATGTACATAGGTGCACAGAAATACTATTAGTGGCTTGAGTTCTGCCTGCATTTCAATGTTCGGGTTCCTTTTTGTGTTTTTTCATATACTTTTTTGTTGGTTAGCTTATAGAAAGTTCATATGTCCTATAAAAGTCGCCTAGTAACTTTCTTTAAACATTTTTTTTTGGGTTAAAAGGTCCTCCCATTATGTTAATCAGCATATCATCTTGTCTTTTAAGGTGACAGCATCATATACTGGTAAGAAGACAGTCTACAGTGTATTGCTTCTTTCTTTGCATTTTGTTGTGTTTACTCTGGCATAATGGAGGGAAGTGTTGACCAAGGAGGATTAAGAACCTTGTTCTGTTATATGCTAACATCAGGAAGCATGGGAAGTGTGATCAAAGAATAACGTGCTAATCGTTGACACACTTTTTTTGTTTCTTCTTATTTTGGCTTTATTAGGACTTAATGTGGTACAAAAAATCTTAACTTCCATATATCCCTTAAATCTATGGGATAGTACAATGGTTTAATAATAATTCAATGGCCATGATATGGATGCTGAAGCATAGCCTATATTCTTCTTTCTTTTATTTATTGTGTGTATGCCGGTGTGAATATGTTGTGGGTTGAGGTTTAAGATCATAAAATGGGCTTTGTGTTCCCATATGTATAAGTTGATTTTGTATTCTGACATTTAAACTTATCTTAAAATAAAATGAATTTGGTTAGTTTTATCTGATACACATGATCTTTTTTTTAAGCATTAGTTGATTCTAGGTGATGTAGAGCTGTTCTAATGATGAGGTTACATTACAGGCCTCAAAGATTGATGGAAGTCTTTGTTGCTTTCTTGGGACAGTTGAAAATTTTCTTGCTTCCTTGAAATCCTGAGCTCCACCGGTCAAGGTTGGACTTCAACTATCCTCTTTTGTACGGTGTAAATATTAGCTCTGGTCACATGAATAGCCATCTTATGTTCTCACGTATACCATATTTCTGCTCACAGTGCAGTGGCTATGTGCATCTTAGTAGATTCCCCTTTCTGTTTTTGTCTTGATAGTTGGGATGCTTTTACATGGCTGAAAAGTGCAACTACTTCTTTGTGGATTGTTGTGTGTTTCTACTGTCTCTTGGAATATTAGTACTCATGAAACATATCTACCACCATTTTGGAACTAGTCACCTTTCTGTGGTTCTTACAGATGAAAGTGATCATTGTAGTAATCCCTTGGTTACATTATTACTTTTCCAATTCATTTATCCTGTATCTGAAGCAAGATGTGTTTTGGTTAAATCAATTCCTTGGTCTGTGTATTGGAAGTCATGGAGATGTTTTAATTAAGGCTCATCACCAATATTAGCTCATTTTCTGTATTTCCGGTTTGAAACTTCAGCATAATTCTTTGGTGCATTGGATCAGATTGAGAGATCTATTGTAGCAAAACCTTGTGAATTTTTATAGTTCTGTCATTAGAATTTGATGAAATTTGATTCTTTATCTTGTATCCAAAGGTCATCTTCCATTCTCATCCAGTACATGATGATTTTGTATGTGGAAATTACATTTGATTTATAAGATTTTTCTGAGCATTTGGTTTTCAGTCATTGAATTGGTCACAACATGATTCTTTATCAGTTCAGACAATTATCTACTGCCAAAGGTGACATTGTTTTATTGTGTTCATTATAACTCAAACCTGCAAGTTTCAGATAACTGAGCAGTTACAGAGACAAGTCTCAGCCTCTCTCGGGTGAGTCTCTTCATTTCTGTTCTTGTTGTTCTCCCCATGCTCAGATATGGCCGAGTAGTCAATATGGTGTGACTGAAGATCTTGAGATAAAAAATAATTATCATATGAGAGCCAATTGATTCATGTCATTGGGTTATTGGCTGAACCATTCAACAGGTTTGACTATATATTTAATGATTTTTTAAATAAATATAATAATATATTATATTAAGATATAAAATATATGAATAATACCTCAAGAATGGTTTTTATGATTTAGAGGCCAAAGGGATGAGAGTCGTCCAAGGAATACAAGGAGATTATTATTTATAATACTTTTTTAATTATTTCTAATTTTATTTTATTTTTTTTAATTATTTAAAATTATTTTTTAATAAACGAACGAAAATATCATTCTCTTTTTCTTTTTCCTTCGAGAAGGTAAAGGATGATTAGCATCAACTGGGAGCATGAGGTTGTCGAGAAGAGAAAAGGAGAATAAAATAGGTAATACAAGGGTTATAAATAATATATTATTTTAAAATAGGTAATTCAAGAGTTGTAAATATGGTTAAAATAGATAATATATGTAAATAGTAAAATAATATTTTTATTATTTTTAAAGAATTATCAATAGTAAAAATATTGGTGATAGTAAAAAGAGACGTGAAAAGAAATTTCACTTAAAAAAACTTAAGCATCCTTGAAAAAGAAAAGTAAATATTTTTATGATACATAAAAAAGTTGGGAAATATTTGTAAGATTCAAACGGTCTAATTAATGAATCCGAAATCGGAGACCATCAAATCAATGGCAACTGCTTATTCGACATGCTAAATGATCAACACACTTCCATCTGCAAAGATCACAATACACCGAATCAAACTAATGTTCCGATCATCAAAAAATTGATCAGGTCTCACAAAATTTCCAATCAAACCACCCACAGGCCGGCTCAATTTTGAAACCGAGCCGCCTAATGTGATCCGGTCTGATTCCACCGACCAGACCGGTCGAGCCGGGCCGGTTCGTGTCTTATCCTGACGCCATTGCTCTGTATCTAATCTATCTCGCGTGCGTTGTCTCACCTAAGAGGCGGCGTCGGAGGAGGCTCGTCCACGGTGCTCTTCTTCGTCTGCCTGCAGCGTAGCCCCGAACTCTCCCGGAGGACGACTTGGATGGCGTGCTTGGTGCCGCAGTTCAAGCCCCCTTCCTCCTCCGACTCCCTTGCCAGACCCTCCCTCCCCTCCCTCCACCGTAAGCAGACTCTGATCTTTGATCTGCTTCTTCTTTGGCCTCCGGTAGATTCGTCCCGGAGTGCCCTGTTAAACTGATCGAGGGAGCGAATTCG
Source organism: Musa itinerans (assembly GCA_001649415.1). Lineage (NCBI taxonomy): Eukaryota > Viridiplantae > Streptophyta > Magnoliopsida > Zingiberales > Musaceae > Musa > Musa itinerans. Next base: position 32,240 of record LVTN01000748.1, read on the forward strand.
AGTTCGAGCTCTGTTTAGAGTCATTTGTTAACGATGATTTCGGTGTTCCAATGCCAATAGATGAGTCGTGCTCTGTTGTGTTTCCTTATCTAAGTGGCTTAATGGGGGCGGCATTTTCTCGGTTAATTGCTATGGTTGGAGGCTTATTGCTGATGATCTCATAGAAGATTTATTAGTAGCTAACATTGCGTTTGAATTTGACTCGTGTACTGCGCTCAGTGTCTGTTGCTGAAGTGGTGATAGTTCGATCTGACAGACTGAATGCGCTTAATAGCTATCAAGGTTTCGATCATCAATGAAGTCTAAGGATAAAAGAGAATGGGATATATCTAAAGAATACATTAGAAACTCACAGTTCATTCATGGTTTAGTGTAGCTAATGTATCTTTCAGATGTAAATTGATCCGTTAAATTGGGAATTTTATGTTAGCATTTGTGATTTTGTGAGTTGCAAAAGCTACATTGTTTTGTCATACATGATGCAGAATTTGGGAGTAATATAGTTTGAAAAGCATGATATTTAAGCCTTTTGAAAAGGTAGATTGGAAACGCTAATTCAAACACAAGCATGATTTAGTTAAGTTTGAACAATGAGGTCTCGCCAATACAGGATCTAGGATGAGTCATACAAAGTGCAACCTTAATTTTGCAAGTAAAGAGGTTGTTTCCAGGACTCCTATCTGGTAACTTAGATGGCAAAGAAGAAACCTTATTGTGACTCCAAATGTCGCCTCTCGTCATGAAACACGATACTTAAAGGATTACTCTTTGGTGAATTTGCGCTTCAACAGCAATAACCACAAACCATAATGTCCCAACTATTTAGGTTGACGACATGGATCTTTTGCTGCCATCCATTGAGTTTGTGCTTCATCTTCTATCATAAGATTGATATGTTGATATGAGAATAGTTCATCATGTACTCCTTGACTGGACCTAAGATCTCTTGAAATGTTCTTCTATAGAGTCATTGTACTTGCTCATTTGTAAGGTTAAACATGATACCAAGAAGATTCAATCCTGTTCCTTTGACATGTTGCGCAAGAAGTGATGTGATTAAAAATAGGATTTTTTTTATCACATCAAGGTCAGGTCAGATTTATCCAGCTTCACATGATGGAGAATGCCTTTTTGGGTCCCGAGGACCTAATCAGCTTTAATAACAAGAAACATAAACTAGTAAGGTCAGTGATTCTAGAATGCTATATGCTCTCCTATATCTACACGGCTATTCCATCGGCTTTTTGAATGTTAATGTACACTGTCTTGAGTTGTTTATCTTATTTGATCTAGTTTACAGCAGCTAATTTTTTTTAAAAAATTTTTGATTGCAGCAAGGGCCAGAGAATTTGTTTGTTTCCGCAGTCGGTGTGTTTTATCCCTTACAACTGCTGTAATTGATTTTGAGCGGATACCTAAGTTGGAAGCTCATTCAACCTCTTCATCCACCTGTGCCATTAGACCATTAACATATTCTGGATCTGTTGGTCCACCCACCAAGGTCAGTGGCTGATTCGTGATACATTCCAGAAATTATAAGAAAATGATTTTTCAAGTCATAAGATTTGAAAAAGATCCATTTGTGTATGTTAGTATTCTCGGACCTGCCTCAAGAGTTTTTGACACATTTTTAATGTTTTAACCAGAGGTACTGGAAATATTCCCAGGTGAATATTTAGTTAAGCGACACTGTAAAGGTTAAATTTTTTTGGTGAAATAGAAAATTTGTAATGATTTCCTACCATATTCGAGCCACTCAAAATTGCCAATCTCACTTGAGAATATGAAATGTTAGAGATTTAGTTTTTCTAACATCAAAACATGAAGCCTCTGTTATTGAATTGTGCTGTTATGTAGAGTTTAGAGGTCCAAACCCAAATCTGAAACCACATTAGTTGATTTCCATTGGGCAGCACTCATGCATCCTCGGTACTTCATTTTTGCTTAATTCCTGTGCAGAATTTAACTTAGTGGTGCTTTTTTAACATAAATCTGATAAAAGAAAAGCTCATAATTTTAGTGTTTGTTAACTTTAGTAGGCAAATCCAGATCAATTTTCCTTAGCTCAGTTAGGAACATCTCTTCTGTATTGTGTTCTCAGATTAGCATTGAAGCAACCTTGGCTTCGGAAACACTTCTTACATGTGATGAGGCAGTAATAGCAGCTGCTGCTGCTGAAGCAGTTGCTCTTGCTAGAGCAGCGCTTGAACTTGCAAAAGATGCAGCTCAGATGATAGGGAAGAACCTGTCAGCAGAAGTTGAGAAGCTGGAAGAGTCTCCATCAGAAGCTGACATCAAGTGGCTTGAGAGGGTTAGCCTTACTGAAACAGAATGGGCTGGCATTACCAACCATCCTGCTGCAACAGAAACTATACCGCTTGAATATAATGTTTCCCTAGATCAATATGCAAGTACAGATATATCCAGTTCAACATTTGATGAACCTGAATTCCAAGAGATGCAACATATTGAAAACATCGCTGTGAGATCTGGGCGCCAAATTGAGAGAAGAGCTAGAAGAGCAAGAGCAGCAGACAAGGCTACTGCTGGTGTTATTTCTTTAAAGTCTGGTTCCTCTGGAAAGAAAAAGCGTTCTGCTTTTCAGGAGATTGACTATTCAGATCCCTTGCGTTACTTGAGGGGAACAACAAGTACATCAAAGCTTCTCACAGCAGCTGAAGAAATAGAATTGTCAGAGGGAATTCAGGTACGAACTAATGCACTTGAAGTTTCAAGCTGTTTATTGCTACAGATGTCTGTGAATGGCTTAGACAACTTTCTTCCTTGGTTTGTCTGTTTGTATTATTATGACTTGTAGAAAGGTTTTATTTCTGTGGAGTACTTGTGGTTGTAGATATAATTACAAAACATGAAGACAAAAAAAAGTATATTTATTACATTACAATGAAGCTTGCAGGTTTTCCACTGATTGTCTGCATCTGCAAAATCAGAGTGGTATTCTCTGTGGCTTGTTTTTACTATTTGAACTGTAAAAGGTCAAAACTGAGTGGTTCTTTTTAACTTCGGTCAACTTTGATAAAACATATTGGCCACATGATATGTTGCTTTCTTGCAAAATGATTCCCTCAGCATCTAAAAGATAACCACAAAAAGCTTTAGGTGCAAATTCAACCATGATGCTAAAGTCTTTATCCAGACTTTCATCTACGTCTAACTTTTTCTTCTTACTGATTGTCATCAGAGTCTACTAAAGCTAGAAAGGCTACAACAGGACCTTGCGGAGCGAAATGGTTGTCAACCAACCTTTGCCCAATGGGCTGCAGCTGCTGGAATTGATCAGAAGACTCTGAGGAAGCGCATAAACCATGGCACATATTGCAAGGATAAAATGATTAAAAGTAACATACGACTAGTTATATCAATAGCAAAAAACTATCAGGGTTCAGGAATCAACCTTCAGGATCTTGTTCAGGTGCTTCCTTATATTAGATTCATGGGGATTGATTTTTCATTGTAGTCTTCTTGGTGCAGTTTCTAGTTTCAGGATGTTGAATTTTGAATTTTTCCTGCAGGAAGGATGCAGAGGCCTGGTAAAGGGTGCTGAAAAATTTGATGCTTCTAAAGGCTTTAAGTTTTCAACATATGCACATTGGTGGATCAAACAGGCTGTTCGTAAGTCTCTTTCAGAACAATCCAGGACTATTAGATTGCCTGTAAGTTTCCATTTAATATTTTTATGTGGATTTTTCAATTGGTATCATGCATTTCTTTAGGAATAGGACAGAAACCAAATGCATTAGAGAAGACAAACATAGTTATACTGTGAGTGCTATAAATAATGGACACACACATGCACGCACACACACACACACACACACACATATATATATATATATAAAATTATTTTTTGTATATTATAAGAATTTATTTCCCATAACACGCTAAAATTCAGAATGCAGAGGCATGCATGATATCACTATGTTGTTTATTGTGCTGTAGTTTTCTGTACTTTGGTTCTTGAGAAAGTGGTTAGAGAATAGTGTTCTCCTTCCATTTCTTTCAGTGCCTTGTTTAGGTGTAATTCCTACATGAATTGAAGATCAACATTCTTCATTATGGAATAGACGTTCTTAACCTTGAAAACTAAGTGAACAATGAGAAAAGTTATGTAATTGGCATTAATTTCTAAATCTCATTCACCAGAGAAACATTAGGGTTCTGCTTGTACTTGTTTCTGGATATCCAAATGTGAAAGATAAGTATCTCTATATTGTGGGTTCCACAGTGTCATATGGTTGAGGCAACTTACCGAGTCAGAGAGGCCAGAAAGCAACTGTATAGTGAGAACGGAAGGCATCCTGACAATGAAGAAGTTGCAGAAGCAGCTGGGTTATCAATGAAGAGGCTTGCTGCTGTGATGCTGACCCCTAAACCTCCAAGATCTCTGGATCAGAAGATCGGAATCAATCAGAGCCTGAAAGCTTCAGTTTGTCACATCCTATTCTAGGATTTTTATATACATCTTTTTATCTTCAACCAATCTAGTTTTTAGTCTCATGTCCTTTTTGAGTTTAACGGATGTAGTTTTCCACAGGATGTTATTGCTGATCCTGCTGCCAAGACATCAGAAGACATACTCATGAAGCAATTCATGAGGGAGGATCTGAACAAGGTGCTGGATACCTTAAATCTGAGGGAGAAGCAGGTCGTGAGATGGAGATTTGGGCTTGAAGATGGAAGGATGAAGACGCTACAAGAGATTGGAGAGTTGATGGGAGTGAGCAGGGAGAGGATTCGGCAGATAGAGTCCTGTGCTTTCAGAAAACTGAAGTGCAAGAAGAGAACAAAGAATTTGCGGCAATATATAATTTCTTAAGTTATTTTAGATCCACCGATGTCGTAACTGCACATTCTTTTCCTCACAACCAATCATCAGAACTTGTAATTCTCCCATTTCACATTTTGTATATTTAAAATTCAATGTAGAGAACTGCAATTATCTAACGAAAGGCTCAAGAATTAGCAGTAGTCAATCTGTTTTTTCTGGTTGTAGTACGGCGGAAGCGACTTAAATAGACTTCTTTAACATCATTAAGAATAATCTCTATATTTGTGGAATCCATTGCTCAGAAGTTTCAACTCATAAACTGTCATCTCTAAACTTATCATCAAATGGTTTAAAATATTATTTTTTTGGGAATTTATGCATGTTTGGTTGCAAAGAGTAAGGATCCCAAGGATAGACCTATTAATTGTCAAAGTCATACCAGGTAAATTAGTTAATATCATTAAGATCTATTGGATTCATCTTGGGTAGGATTTAGTATACCATCAACATATCAATATAATATTTTAAATGTAAACTGATTGGATGATGTTTTGAATTCTTATTCTATGAAAAATGGGCTGGTATTAGAAAGGTACTCCGCCTCTATATATTTTTAGTGTAAAGCACATTTCTCCCAAGTGATACAGTGTGATATTTATCAAGCCTCTAATTCTGAAAAAACAAAAGAAGAAAAGATTTGATAAAATTTCAGTAACTTCTGCTATGAACTTTTGGTGTTCTCTGGATAGGTTAATCCTAGTCTATGCTATCCAAACACCAAATAAATGAAGTTCTAATCTCATTCATATAGTCTCAAACATCCAACAGGCCTGCTGAGATTATGCAGTGTTAGATATCAACTCGTGTAACACATCTTGTAGAAGTTTAGAGGAAAAAACACAGTGACCATAAGAGTGAAACACCTTCATTTCACAGAGAAGCCATGAACTAAACACAGGCAGAGATGCCAACAAAAAAACCAGATTTATCTTAATCGTAAATATTTCTGCAAAGGCCGGGCAAATAAAATCCACATACAGAACAAATTTTTCTACTTTAACCAGTCCGTTGATTGGCTGCCTTCCATTCTATCTCTAGTAACTTTCATGAACCTGTTTCCAATTTCAGTCTGTGGTCATCGGTTCAGACATGCAACATCTAAATCGAGCCTTGCGGACAGTGCTTACGATCTCCATCTCTGCAGTCTCCAGCATTCTAACAACCTCGGCGAACGGAGGACGCACATCAGGGTTTGCGTCCCAGCAACGGGTCATTATCTCGCCAAGCACCGGAAGGCAATCATGCGGTACGATCGGTCGGACACCCTTGTTAACAACAGCAAACGCTGCCTGCACAGCTGTCATGTTCTGGAAGGGAAGCATACCAGCTATAAGCTCCCACAACACAATACCAAAACTGTAAACATCAACTTTGTGATCGTATGGTCTATGCTGGATCATCTCTCTGCATACAAGACATTAGTCCAATTAGGCAGCAAACTGGATCTGACAAAGTAAAAACAAAACAGTTGTGAATTTTAGTTGGAAAAGCAAAATTCTGTTTCAACTTTTGGATATATATATATATATATATAAGAGATAAGACAAGATAAACAAATAAGGTACTGAACTATCTGTACTTTCTCAGACATATTACGATCATGATGCCTCATTACCACGTTAATATTTTTCATCAGAAAAAATCCAAGGTTTCTCAAGCTGGCCAGAAAATTTCAGGCTGCAAAGGAACAGATGGAACACAATGTTTCACAATATCCTAGAGTGAGCTTAATCCAGTTCATCATAATAGACTGCATCAGATATGCCTAAATAACTCTGTTGAACAACGGAACCACCAAACATCAACTGCATTGACTAATTTGAAGCAGATGTAGGAAATATAACAAATATACCAAATGAGAATCGAGTTTCTACAAGTATTCATTTTGAACAAGTAATATACATTTTGAACAGAATATCAGTAGAATAATTTTTCAAGTACTGTGTTACATATCTATTCTTGTTTTCTGAAAAAAAATAGCCCACTGTGATATCTGAAGTTCCATGTAGAATAAGATGATTTAAAAGAAAAACTTCAGAAAGCCTTGCTATGAGAAAGGTTATTTCCCTCATCAATTTCAGATACTAAAGACTTTCTTCAAAGCACTTGAGTCAGCCTACAACTTCTTGTTGCTGTATGGGAAAAACCCACTGATACAACTGCAAATTCACAAATCTCATCTATCACAATGCTACATTAGATTTGATGAATTTAAATTTCAGGTTTAGAAACAATCTAAATTTTACTATTGGCATCTATGCATGGTAAAGCCTGCATGTAGTGCACCATTATGGGCCTATTCAATGCGCATGCCAAGTTATACTACTAAACACAAAGTGCAATGGTGTATCTGGCAAGGTAAGACGGGATCATCACACCATACTAGAGTCGAAAGTGAAGCCCAGTAGTTAATGAATAAGGCATGAGAAATAAATATAATATATCTATCAGCGCAGTTTTACCATTGAAAAAGTTTTTTGCATTAGTAAAACCGAACACTATGGAAAAACTAACTTGAAACAGTCCACTAGACTCCTTATAACAATTTATGACCTCAAGAAAAAATAAACAAAGTTAAAGACCATAAACAATATGCAAAGCTAATGACACAAGGAAACAAGCCTCAGAAAATTTTGTTTGTTAAAAATCCCATTCCAGAAAGAACAGACATAACACTGATCCTGTATATACGTGTCCTTGGAAGCATTATCCGCAATTTTCAGTAAAAGGGAATCAACAAAAGTTAATCAAGAAAAGTTCCATATACCCAACTAATCAAAGATTATTCAAGAAACAAGTTCATTCATCAGCAAATTAATCTTATTTTCAAGATTTTACTTTAGGAACACAAGTTGATGAGCCAACCCAATGGAGCAATTTATATAAGCTTTGCCTCAGAAGAGATATATGAAAACAATAATATAACAGAACTACAAAAGGCATCAGTACTGCCAGTCAATACCAGCTTTCTGCTCAAATAGAAGTCTCAAATAAAGAGCTTGACACCAAGTAAGCACACATGCGCAGAAGATGTTGGATGCCATTCACATAACCATAGAAAATATAACCATGAGATCATCAATTATCTATGAAACACAAGTAATACACTGTAAGCCTAAATTAATTCAAACCAGACGTGTGAGTTGGCTTTCTTTCTTGCATTTTCTGAGGCAAAAAGCTCCCTTCCTTGCATTTTTCTCATCCAATAGTAAGATCCCCTATAAAAGGAAGATATACTACGAAAAGCAAAACTTGACATCACAGTTTTAAACAAATTAAAAAAATAATTCTAAGGGGCTTTCTGATTGTCTTTAACTACACAGACCGGGAACCTTTTGTATATTGGGTGTCATGCTAAACTGGAAAAGGGATTTTCATCAAACTTGTTTCTCCAATTTTCTTGTCAGATTTTATAAAACAAGAACATAGAATAGCAAAAGAATGCTTTCTTAAAATTCATTCTCAACAATTTGCATAATTATATAAGTAACATCCAACGATGACAGAACATATGAAAGTAGAGGTAAAATCTCACAAGCATTGGGAGGTCTAATTTGCAAGAACAGGAATATACACAATATATTCATGGAACCACAAGATCCTAGCATCTCAAGCAGCTATCATAGAAGGATTTTTGGTCACATATATACAAAAGAAATTGAGACTAGCAGGCAGAATCTTATCAATTATACTTTCTCCATCTATATCCAAAAGCTTAACTTATAAATTATAACCTAAATATACAGTAAGAAGTTTTATTTGAACCATCTTCCAAATATATGTAGCAGGTCAAGCAGAACTAGAACATAAATTGCAAATAGAACTTCTTAAGAAATTGTCGTGATGACACGTCAAGAAAGTAGAATTATTCACTTACGGAGCCATCCAACGGTAAGTTCCAGTCTCCGGCGTCATCCCTTCAGTTTTCACCTCGATACGAGCCACTCCAAAATCAGCAATCTTTATTGATTTGTCTGTGAAAATCAGAAGATTGTCTGACTTGAGATCCCTGTGAATGAAACCTAGCCCATGAACGTAGGCCATTCCCCTTGCGACGTCAAGAGCCTGTCTTACTGCAAGCCTAAGTGGCACTGACCTGTTCTGTCTCTTCATCAAGAACTGCCTCACAGAACCACCCTTAGCATACTCAGTTACAATGCACCACACAACGGGCTTCCTACAGGCCCCGATCAACCTCACAATATTCGGATGCTTCAGAGTGGCCAGCATCATAACCTCCTGCACAAACTGCTGCTCCATCAATTGTGCTCTTTCTAGGTCATTATCTGGCCTCTCCAGCAGCTTAATAGCTACATCTTCTCCATTGTAGGTACCCTTGTAGAGCTTCCCGAAGGCCCCTTGAGCAAAGGGCAGACCCATATTGAGCTTGTTAAGATCAATGGTCCACTCCTCATAACCCTGCAGAGTCTCCGTGGGGTGTCGCATGTCCATCAGGGCATGTACCAATGCATCACCAGTCAGCCCCGGGTTAACCCTGCCAGGTCGGGCGACACTGTGGTCAACTGAGTAATTCGGGGTGGCAATCTGGCGGAGGCCGGGGTGGTTGAGGATGCCGGTACGCGAGTCACTCGACCCGACGCTACTGGCGTCCCTTGACATAGCCATGGATCCACCATTGACGCTAGTCTGCATGCTGTTGATGCTATCAATCGACATGTTGGAGCCCTCCCCGAGCTTCCGATAGTACGCCATATCATAGAAGCTGCTTCCGTTGTCGATCCCTCCACCGCTACCCATGATTCCAGGAAATCAGGGGCCTTCCAACATCTCTGATCCGGACAAACCCGTTCGGATGAGCCAAGCCCCAATCTTCACACAGACCCCAGCATTCGAGCTTCAATGCAAGTCCCAAGAACCTAGAACCAGATCAATCCAGTTTTCGCTTCGTCTTATACACAAAATCTCAACTTTCGACCAAATCCACACGCACAGCCACAAAGTGAGACGAAATCAACAAGAATCGAGGCACCACTTTTCCGCCTGTTTCAAGAATTACCGACAAAACCGAGTTGATTACCTCCGAATCCACTACATCTAGACGCAACTCCTACGATAAACTCCACAAGGGAAATAGAAACCAAATCACAGAATAACAGCAATCATTCAGCGGGGAAACGATCGAAGACTCCATGAAAACCAACCAGTGTCGGCCGAGGGGCAACGGATTTCGACGGGACTTACCTCTATCGAGAGAAATTATCTCCCGAGATAAAGACCGAGGAACAAGCCACGATCGCGAGGGCGCAAGGCGGGGATGGGTGAAGACGATGAGGAACAGCGAGTAGGTGAGCACTTGTGACCCCTTTCTTGGAGGACCGGAGAGGGACACGACGACGACGCAGTGAGCGAAGAGCGAGTCGTTTCCTTCTCTCCCTATCTCTCTCTCTCTCTCTCTCTCTTTCTTCTCGGTCTCCTTGCAGCCATTTACTCGAGTTTTTATTTATCTTTTATTTTCTGGGATGGATTTTTTACGTCATGTTTAATTACTTCTTTTGGTCGGCGTGGTCGGCGGACATGCCACGACTAAATCGCCAGCTTGCATGCATATTCTGGAGGAGATCCCGTTGCTCTTTCGCGGATATATATATATATATATATATATATAAGTTTAGCATATATGCCTTTTAAAGGGTTATAGTTAAACACTTTCTATTTAATTGTAATCTTCAGGTATATTAATATCAAGAGTATTTTAGATTTTTGTTAGAATTCAGAAGAGATTGTCCTGGATTTTCTTGATGATCGGTGAATATTAATATTCGAAGGCAAATTAAAATTTATAATGATAAAAATATTATTATATCAATATATGTGAAATTTCTGTAAATTTACTATTTAAACAAAAAAGCATAGTCTTAAAAAGTTAGAATGTTGAAGTACATTTATAAATGTCAAAATGAAAGCAGGATTTTATTATAATAAATCGATAAAGAATGACTAACGAGTTAGACATCTGCATGGTGTTGACTGGGTAATAATGCATTCGGAGAATTTAAACCAAGACAATACAATGACTATAAAGAGAATATAAAGGGAAGCTTCGTAAAGGTTTTCCATTTAAAGTTAAGTTTTAATATAATTTATATTTTAAACTGTAATTATTAAATCTTGCATTGTGATGGAGAAAAGACCGGTCGACGTAGAACATTTGACCAGCTCAACTTGTGTTAAGAGTCCCCTAATTTATGTGATGTTTGACCCACATTGAAGAGCAATGTGAAGTTGGGATTTCTGATACAATTCTTTTGATGATGGATTAAGAGGATTATTGAGGTAAGACCAATGTTATTTCTCAAATTTTTTTTTTGTTAGATGAATGCTCATATGATGATTTTGTTATTATTCTGCTGACTGGATCATGTTTCTCATATCATATTGATATGAATATAATTTTGTGAATCTACTGTGAGCTAATTTATGCTTTCTAACTATTTAATTCAATTATCATTATCCATAGCCAATCTAAGCTCAAATTTTTAATGTTAGGTTTTTTGGTATATTTTTATTAAATACTCACATTTTTAATATTTCACAATTGGTATATTTTTATTTTTTTTCTAAATAGTATCCCTAATTTAAATATATATATAAATTATCTCAAAAAATTTTATATGTTATAATGTTTTGGCCACCACAATAAAAATATTATAAAATTTACTTTAAAATATTATAAATAAGTAAAATAAAATCAAAGCACATTAGAAACCATTTGATATATTATATTATGATTCAATTAAGTATTATAAATATTATAAAACTTGTTTAAAAACACATTAAATGATCCAAACGAACTCCTAACCTCAATCAAACCAATTACAAGTCTAAAAATATAATATATGATCTGTGAAAAATGACAATCAAAGAGACATAATATGATAATTTAAAAATGATTAAAAAAAGGCAAAAAAAATTAGTAGAATTTTTTTCAAAAAATTTAGGTATTTTTTAAATTAAGGATACTGTTTTGCAAAAAAAAAGTAAAATAGGGATAACGATTGAGAAATATTCAAAATATGAGTATTTTCTAGAAAAACTATCATTTAAAAAAAAATATTTTTTATGAAAATAATTACTATTTGAAAATCCAACAAAAGAGTATAGGTTATTATTTTATTTTTCATAAATAAATAATGATATATTTTTAAAATTCTAATTTTTAGATGAGTCACTTTCCATTGGGTTTTTAGTTTACTTGCTTACATTGTTTTGCAAGAAAACATTAAAAATATTTTAACTCAATTAACAAAACATGTAACTATGTACCTAATAATGTAGATCTCATACATAGGAGTTGGTTGTTCGCCCTATAAATCGATCAATAAGGTTAACACCATTTCCATGGTTATGATTAATAGAATATTCTTGAAAAAGGGGCGTCTCCAATAAGCCCAAAAGAAAGATTTTTCTTACGAATTCGTTAATTAATTTATTAATTATTATTTTTAACAGTCAGCAGATGAGTAGCAGCTTTTAACTTTCTAAAACCTATTAAGATAATAAGAATAGAGTAAATGGTGAACTAATATAATAAGTATTTCGAATTAGCTAATACTAATCAGAGTTTAACTGCTCACGTGCGCTGCACTCATCGGAGCGCCAAGTTTCGGGACGTTAAAGAAGCCATGAGAACCGGAGGCTCTCCGCCACTCGCGCGTCTTCGTTCCCCCCTCCTCCGATGGCGCTCCCCTGCTCCTCCTCCTCTCCCAACACCGGTCTCGGAGCTCTAGATTTAAAAGAAGCGAATGGATTTCAGAGGAAGAGCGTCGGCATCCTCCTCCCCCGTTCCCCCAACCCCCGCTCTCCCCATCTCCATGGGAGGATCGCCCAAGCCCTAGATTTTTTCTTCCCAATATGGCTCCATATCTCCCGCGGCTTCTACTGCCGCTGCTGCTGTTTCTGCGGCTCTCCAATCTCGTCCGCGGCACGACCGATTCATCTGACGGTAAATGAGACGTCGATCTTTCCGTTTTCTGTGACTTGCCTTCGTTCATGGTTGGCACCGATCTGATTATATTTCTAGCGATACTGGCCAATGGAGTGACCTCGAAATACTCGTAAAATATTCTCGTGTGGGACGGTCTCTCTTTTCTTACCTTCCAATTCATTCATGACAAGTATTTGTTTCATTGTGTCCATTTGTTTTAACTAATGAGTATTATGGGAGTTTCTGGTTGATGTACGTACATCGATGAAACTGAATTAGGAATCAGAACTCTTTCAGATTTTATGGTTTATTTTCTTCTTTCTTCCTTTTGCAGTAATGGTTGTATATATCTGTTGCAGTTTCAGCCTTAAATGTTATGTATAGCAGCTTAAGTTCCCCCTCTAAGTTGACCGGTTGGAGTTCAGGTGGCGGTGACCCCTGTGGCAATGATTGGAAAGGCATCAAATGCTCTGGGTCATCCGTGACAGATATGTAAGAACTGTTTTCTTGGATTCTTATGGTGGCTAGCTTTGGTTGGTTTCGTCATCACCATATCATTTGAACTGCTGCAAATAAGGCCTATAGGTAAACAGTATGTGACATTGCAACCATTTTTACAATTTACATTAAGTATGTTGTTGCATATGCAGATTAGTTTTTGACATGGGCTAATTCTTTCAGCATTTGTAATGTAATAAATTTGCCATGAAAAAGAAAAAAAAAACATATCAATTTCTGAAACTTCATTATTTTCATATTACCGTTCACTTAAGTCAGTTGTCAACTGTTTATACGTTTTACAGTAAATATATAATTTGACTATGAGATACCTATAACAATCTACTCTTGTGGAGGAACTGGATGTAACTATGAGACACCTATAACAATCTATCTAGAGTTCTTGGTGGTGGAGGAACTGGATATAGATGTATTTAATATTCAAAATTTAGTTGTAAGCATACATACATTATTCGCTTATGATGAGTATTTTGATATAACCTGCATAAGCATTGCACAGTTTTGTTGACTACATGTTTAGGATTGTGGCTCTTAGAGACACTAAAAAAATGTAAAATATCATCGATTTTGAAAACTTTCTGAGGAATCTTCTCTTAAAAATAACTTATACTATGAAGAAAGCAAGGCTTCTGGATTATTCTTATTTATGTAACTTAATAATAAATAACAAATTCACTCAGAAAGTTATTGATTTGGAAAAGAAACATGTATTGTTTATCCATAGAAAAGGTTTATAGGCTCTACTGTTTTTGTATATCTGCCATTGAGGTTCATTTTCAAATTTGTGCTCAAGATAATTACCTTTTTTACTCAGTATTTTGGTAGGAAGTTAATGAAAGATGCTTTATATTTTTTGTCATTAGTTTTCAGAAGGCACTTGACTGCATAAAATTTTGCTCTGTGTCAACCAGCAAACTCTCAGGTCTTGGATTGACTGGTACAATGGGCTACCAACTAGCGAGCTTGACTTCAGTAACTTATTTGTAAGGACTAACTTGCTATTTCTTTAGACATTTTGAGGTTGCAACTTAGCAAGTTTTTTCTTTGTCTTAGTACAGTGACTTGAGTAAGAACAATCTCAATGGTGATATACCTTACCAGCTTCCACCAAACGCCACACATATGTAAGTCACACATAAAAAATTATGTGCGGATCAGATTTATTATCAAGCTAGCAATTAGTTTATTTTGTTGTGCATTTTAGAGGAACATAAAGGGTTAAGTGAAATTTGCACTTATCTACTATAACTTTCCTTTGTAGTTGTTATTAGAACATTGTGTTTGCCAATTAGAGTTCAATCCTTTGTGTAGTTACATTTCTTACATATAACTGAGATAGCAATGTTTATTCAAGTTTATCTTGATATATTTTTATGTATCCAGAAATCTTGCTGGAAACGGACTTACTGGTGGGATTCCATATTCAATTTCTCAGATGTCTGACCTAAAATATTTGTAAGAACAGTTTTAGTTTAATAGCATATGTTCTCATTTGCATCAGTGCCTTTTAGTAGTTAGTCATTTCACGGTGAATTGCAGAAATCTTGCCAATAACCAGCTAAGTGGACAGTTGACTGATATGTTCGGAAAGCTGCCTAGCCTCTCACTACTGTAAGATTGCTGCTGTTTGATTTGTATATATATTACAATCTCTATATTTATTTGAAATGAAGAAGTTACTTTTGCTACATTGTTGCCAATGACTTATGACTTGGTAGCTTTTATTTTTCTAGCAACAAAACATATTCGTTACTCGTCTTCACTAGTTGATCTCATTACATTTTAGAAGTTATGCCATTAGGTTATTTACTGTCATGGTATTAATCAATTTGTGTAAAATGATATACAGTCACAATAGCTATGTATTTAGATTTTAGAGTACTTCACACTGAAGTTTCCAAAAAAAATGATGGTTTAATTTAACCCCATCACTTCCCGCAAGGAGAATGTTGCAACAAAAACAACAACAACAACAACAATAATAAAGCCATAAGTCCCAACTATTTGGGGTTGCCTACATGGATCATTCAAATTATGTTTTATATATTCCGCAATTAGAATGTTGTAAATAGAAAAAAAAAAACCAAGTATTGCATTGGGTTCAATCTTGGAAAGACATGCCCAAAAATTGGATCTAGGTTGCACATGACTAATATCTTTAAGGAAAAATTGCATATATATCTTCCAAAATTATTGACGTTTATATTTATCCTAATTTTTTCCAAAATCTAAAAACTTGCATGTGTATCATTATAGTCAAACATAGTTATCTACTATAAGTTACCTTTTAGTTGGAACTTTAATTTGTGTTAATGCCCTTTGGAAACTCATTGTGATATTAACAACACTAGGGTGGATATTATATATATTTTTATATACTTGTTTAACTTAAGCAAACTGATGTTAAGGTGAGCTTTCTCGATGGATGTTATGACAGTGACATTTGTAGATATTAAGATTTATAATGACTAATATGCTACTTCCGTAATTTTCAAGGATGTATATGTAAAAACATTTTTTGTAAAATGATGTTTGAATTTTGGCTGATTGGGGCATCATTTTGGCCACTCCTAGCTTCTACTAAATTTCCTATGCCGCCTTCACAACTGCCCCATAGCCAACCACCACAACTGCCATTGTTGTTGCTATATACCACGTTTGCCATTAGTCATTACCGTCACCATTGCTACCACCATTGTTGCCACCATCATCACCATGGCACCTCCATTCCCGTTACAACATCACTACAACCTCTACAACCATCTACCCTATCATTGATAGCTCCATTTCAACCACCACCATCATCGTCACCACGACCATTAACCATCACCATATTTTCCACTGTGCCATCATTTCACCACCACCACTACAAACCGGATCAAGAAAATGAAAGAAAATGGACAATTTTTGGGTTTGATTATGTAAATATTTTTTAATATTTCCACATTGAAATAAATCGGAAAACAAAGTGTAAAACAAAAGGTATAAATTGGAAAATGACGATGAGAATAAGAGATAAAAACTAGATTGCTTGTTTGAAATTAAAGACACCCTTGGTCTAATATTTGCCAACATTGCTTAATTATAGAATCAATCTCAACTAGATTATCATCAATCAAAACAATATCATAAGCAAAATAACACATTTCTATGAAAGTTTATCTTCAATAAATTTTTAAGTTCATTCATTAACCCAATAACCTATATTACATTTGCCTAAACCACATGATCTTGAATGCTTAAATGCAATTTATTATAGTTGGCTTGGATGGTTAAACACATCAGTCTAACCCAACATTGCCTCAGTGTGGGATTACCGGGGACTATTGGCCACCATAGATGTGTAGTCCATCTATTCATTGGCATGAGGACAATGAAGATCAATCTAGTGGTGCATGGTCAGAATGTCAGAATGGTGATATATGACTCATACCAAATGATTCGATATCCCTATCTGAAACCTTATGAGTATTATATAGTTTTATGATGCTTTATGTAAGTTATGGAATTTTATTTTTGTGGAAATGTTGGGATGAATATGATGGGTTTATGGTGCTGCATTTTGGTTCTTTGCAATTTTGCATTGTGGATTGGTGAGGGTTTATAGATAGGACAAGAAATGTATGGGTTGAAAAATGATTAATGTCAGTAAGACGTATTAGTTTGTGTATTTATGTTGTTCACCCACTCAGAGACAAGTGTTCACCTGTTTTATATTTTTACAATATTCATGTGAAGGTGGAATTACAATTCTTCATCTATCTTGGGTTCACCTAACCATACGTGAGAATATAGATTGTTTACTTGACCATTCATGTGATCTTTCAAATAAGCCATCAGAATTAGTGAGAAAGTGATTGTCCAACACCAAGCATAGTCACCTGCCAGTGTTGGCATAGCATTGCTTTTCCATGTGATAGAATTTCTGTTCTAGTTTCATTAGTCAAAACCAGTGGTTTTGTTTGTATCTAATACTTACATGCCAAATATGTATTTACACAAGACTCTTGGTTTCTATGTATGATCTTTGTGCATATGGTCATATTCTTTTGTTACTAAGCTCAAGTTATGATGTCAGGGATCTCTCGTTTAACCGCTTCTCAGGTAGCTTGCCACAAAGCTTTGGATCTCTCACACATCTCAAAACTTTGTAAGGAACTGAAGTTTTCCTTCAATCTGTCTTATTGAGTTCTTTTTAAACGAATATTTTCTGTCTTTTGATTACAGGAATTTAGAGAACAATCAATTTAGTGGTTCACTTGATGTTCTTTCCACTCTTTCTCTAGAAGACCTGTAAGTTATTAGTTTTGTGCCCCTTTCATCTGCTTGAGGATCAGATAATGTAAAGTTTGAATTGTAACTACATACCATGTGTAGTTAAATTACCCCGAGAAGAAATTTCCTGGACGATAATAGTGTTTTTACTTAATTCAACATAAGAAGTGATTGCATTCTCATGATTGCAAACATTTGTGCTAATTTTGGAGAAGTTTGATTCTAAAACTACTTTTAGTTTTTATTATCAAGTTAAAATGATTATATGCTTAGAAATATCCTTCGGATGCTTAAATTGGAAGTTAATATGAATTATTAAGAATGCTTTTAAGCAGTGGAAGACAAAAAAGCAACATATTGTCAACTCTACAAGAATTATAAGGATTTCAGGACTTACCAATGACATACCACAGTTAATTTTAGAAATATTATGCACTTACATGAGCAGGGTCTCAGGCGGATAAGAAAAAAACACTTAAACAAGAGGCATCCAGCTCTTCATAGTATCAAATAGGAGGTATCATTCAGTAATTTACTGTGCATTTGCCAACAAACTGTTCACCCTATTTTTAGTATATTTTCTCATATCTTACTGCTGAGTAGATCATGCTGAGCACGCTAAATGATTGAAGAATCATCATACTTTCCAGTTATCTGAGCAATTTCCAACCAGGTTTTCCTGTTATGCCACCAGGAATATTCAGAACAACAAGTTCACAGGCTGGATTCCAAACAAATTGAAAAGTATACATAATCTCAAGTGAGTACAATTATGCATTTTTGCTGCTTTATTTTTTGGTTTCAGCAGATTTTATGCTTTTCTGAATCTTTCTGATGGTTATCGTTTCATAAGGGTTGGTGGAAATTCTTGGTCATCTCGACCAGCACCTCCAGGTATGGCTAAAGCTGCAGACAATAATGACAAAAGCTCATCCGCAGATGAGAAAGGGAAACAAAATTCAGGCCTGAAAGGTGCAGCCATCGCTGTGATAGTGATTTCTGTGTTAGTTGTGGCTCTCATTTTAATGGCTCTGGTTAAGCGAAGATCTTCAGGTTCATCCCATTATATTGACAAACAACTCAGCCAGAACAGATCATTTATGCCTGTAGTAGGCAATGATTTAACAGGTAGTTTCTTTCATCATATTAATTGTCTAGAATTTTCATATTGTATTTGTCGTACATCTGTTCTTATGTGAGTTCTGATTGTAGTGATAGAATCTATGTGCTTATGCATATCTGATTCTTAGCTACATTCCACAAAATTCAAATGAAGAGTGGACCTTATGATATTACTATCTGATTGGAATGAGTTCTGACCAATATTTCTCTTGTGCAGTAAGCCTCATATTCTTTTACCTATGACCTTATACTCTTGCATGGACTTAATTGACATTTGACATTAACCAATTTTATGGGGGTGCAAAATCTGACTCAGAATGTTAAAACTAAAGATCTACTTGTGAGAGAAAAACTGGTTTAGCTGTTTTGATGGGTTGTACTCGTACACTATAAATTTTCTGCCTGCATGTTGTTGATGGCACAATAAGAGCTATTCTGGCACTAGCAGCAGTTATATTAAGTGCAACGATGTTCCAACGATAAGACACCTGTTATTTAACATCAGAGAGAATTAAGCATGCTAATGGGGCTATTAATTAGGAACTCAAATTCTTAAATGACTATTTAGGACACCTAATCTTTTACTTGCAGTATATGATTTATACAATTAACTAGAGTTTAAAAGTGACATTTGCAGTTCAGATTTCATGGTTCTATACTTAGTTTAATGTGACCCATTTGAAGGCTAACCATAGGAAATATATAAGAGTAAGACCCACACAGTCTTGAAGTTAATCTGGGTCTTGTTGAATGTAAGCATATGCTAGAGTTAACATAGGATACTTAATTGAGAGGGGCCTTTGGAATGGTATGATCATAATGTGACCTAATTTCATGCTTTGTGTACCAGAATGATGAAAACTAGAAGATAACATATAATAAAGTTAGCGTCATTGAGATGAATGTGTGGGGTTACTAAAAAAACTAAAATTCTCAAACATTGAAGGATAGTACCAACTCATAATAAAATAAGGAAAAGTCTTTTGAGGTGGTAAATCATATTCAAGGGAGACTCAGATACATTGGTTAGATGAGGTAAGTTAATCGAGTCTTGTGGTACATAACAGAGTTAGAGAAAAACCTAAGAAAATTTATTAAAAAGTCTAAAACTAGATTTAATGGACTACATGGAGGGAAAAATATTATTGTAGCTGACCTCAACTGATTGAGAGTTTATGTTTATTCATGTTGTAGTTATCTTAACACAAATATGCAAACTGATCGAATATCATTTCTTAAGTTAGAATCAATCTGAGTCGTCTATAGATTAGGTATATTGGTTTAAAAAAAAAAATCTAAAAGTGATTGTGAAGTTCAGTTCTTTATTTTTGTAAAGAGATGAAAGGATTCATAGTATTCTCTATGGTAGAATAATTATGCTTGCCTTTGTCTGATGGCGAGAAATTAAGACAAGAAAACACAATTTTTAGCATTAAAATTTTGTTTGTTTGGCAGTTAAGTTATTTAACCATAGAATTAAAAGTTTTCATCAGGTTTACGATTTTGATTCTTCAAGTTGCTCTATCCCAATAAAATGTCCACTAAAGTCCTAAGTCCTTTCGGTTTGCCTTCAAAAAAATTCACTATCTTTCTCTTGCACTATTGTATTTAAAAGTAAATCAGCAATAACTTCTTGTGAAATTTGAATTAATTGAGGTCGACTTTTCTAGTTGATACAAAATTTAATAGCTTATTACTTAGTTAGGTACCCATTTCAGACCATCAATGTATGGACTTATCTGAGTGGTTAAGATTTGTTACTGATCAGAGTCCACCATAGCTTGATTGACCTTTTCATATGACCAATTTTTTGTGGACATACTTAATTCTTGTTGCCAGAGTTAGTCATTGGTTTAGTTCTTCCAAGACTAAATATCATTATGGCACTCTCTTTACAGCCAAAATGAAATCATTGTACACAGTCTTGAATCTCGATGCTCTGCAACTTATACTTGTTGAGCTAAATCTTCTGCGTTCATTTTGTTGATTTTTATGTTTTTCATGGAGAATTGCTTTTTCTCTGTCGCTGTGAAAAATTTTATGCTCCTTTAGTTATTAATTTGAAGTCTGCTTGCAGGGACTAAGGATTCTTCTTCTTCAATTGACATAAAGACCTTGGAAACATCTCCCATGGAACTTAAACCACCACCAGCTGATAATAAAAAAGTTAACAATGATAATGAGTTTGCAAATAAACATACTTCCAGACGGAGCACAGATTCCATTAGTCTCACTACTTATTCGTCAGCAGATTTACAAGCTGCTACCGGAAGCTTTAGCTCTAGTCACCTTCTTGGACAAGGTAACATCGGATGTGTATACAAAGCAAAATTTAATGATGGAAAGGTACAGTTTTGAAAATTTTAGAATTTACCTCTAAATATCCCTAAAGCATCTGTTTCTTTCGTTCTTTCTCTTTTGAAACATATATAACAAATACACATCATTCCATGTGTACATATATGTCAAGATGTGATATCCCATGTTTCGGCAACATGAATTTACATTGCCAATGATATAAGCCTATCAGTGTTGAGTTTTCATGTTATGTAGTCATAAGCAAGGTCTGCCATACCGAAGCGTACCGCCCGGTACGGGCGGTATGTACCGGTCCGACAGGTTACCGGTACGTGGACCGCTCGCTACCGGACGGTATGTACCGGTGTCGACTGTAGAACTGTAGCAGTGCGCTGCTACAGTACTACAGTGCTCGGTACACCCATATCGTACCGTACCGAGCCCAGGTTGAAATACCGGTACGGTATGGTATTGCGAACCTTGGTCATAAGAGCATAAATTCTAATAATTGCTCCTTTTTTAAACTTTATTTTGACTTTATTTACAATTATTTGAGCCTTACCAACTGATATAAGCCTTACCAACTGCTCACTCTTGCCAATTCATGATCGAATAGGTAACTGGATGCTTGCCTCTCTTTTTGATTGAGCATTAAGTGCCACTAGGCTTGTCGGTAAAGTTTTTCTTTACTCTGTATACTCAGAGAACTGACTGTTTGATTAGGCATGAGAAAACAATGCTCTATCAAGTGGTAGCTCAGGAGCTAGGACTGGGAGCAGCATTGCGAAATTTGAATGGCCTATATTATGTTCTATATTATATTAGTAAAAAATAGATAACAGAGTATTGTGATTTATGATTTTATGATATTTTTATCATTTGCATACTTTAGGAATTTTTTTGATCTCCTCATCATCAGCAAAGACATGTGCACATGAAGTGGGTAGTCATAGTCTCCTTTAGATGTATTTGTTGCAAAACAAGGAGATTGGAGGAAACATATGTACTGGATTACCAAAGATGTGACTAGAAGACATTTAAGTTTACGATTATAGATGAACATCTAGTTTCTTGTTAGGTTGAGGATGTATTAGGATATAGTTAGGCATGCATTGTTAAGGATTTTTGTCATCATATTAATGGAGAATATATTAGCTTTGTTGTTCTGTTAATGCAATAATTATCAGGGGACATCACTAAAATTGATGGTGTAAGATCTATGTTGTTTGATGAAGGAAATTGTTGTGCCTTCGAGCATATCAAATTGGAAGACCACCTATGAGCATGAAACTGGTCAGAAGAACATCATGGGATCCTTCCGGTAGACTCTTGTAATGCCTAGTAGTCTTTGGCCAATGTGAGCAAAAATAGAGATAGCTTGGATAGATGACTCTTGTTGGAATCTCTTAGTTCTTTACATTTGGCTGCTGTCATTCTGAGGCCTTGATCACCAGAATGTTTAAAGTGATCCTTGTGGAAGCTTTTCATTGGTTCAGGTTATAACACCCAGTATATCCCTCATCGAAATTGGAAAATTTACTAAATTGATTTATAAGGATTTGATGGGCATACTATAGTAACTTGAGTCTAACCGTTTTGGTATAGTGGTTCAGACTCAACACATTATTGTATCAATTATATCATCAAACTAAATCATAAAAAATGGTATCAAGACCGATTGAGTATAGTGAGAGACTTGAGTAGGCTATTCATAGACACTGCTAGAGGTTACGTCATGATATCAAGCCATCACTTGGTTGGACCACATGTGCACCATATTAAGACTTGATTCTGAGTATGTTGGTCCTTGACGAGGATGATAAATTTTTAAGTGAGGAAATTGCAGCAAACCAATATAGTCCCATATCGAAAATTAGATAATGATTAAATTATGAATTAATGATCATACTATTGGTAATTAGAGTCTATGTATTTTGGGCAATTGGTTCAAGCTCTGCAAATTAATGGCTTAATTATTCCATCAGGACGAGTTATGAGAAAGATTTCCTAGTCAGTAGGTTATTCTCCAGTTAACATCTAAGTAATTGGCTGAACCCGTTAGGCTATTTATGTACTAACTGGTTCAGAAAATTTTGATCTCTGATTATCCACTTGTCTCATCTTGAGTGATCAAGTTTCAGGTTTCATTCTCCCCCATATCAATGGACACATAATTTGAACTTTTCATAATGGTGTTAAATATACAACTACCTCTATGTAGAGGAAGGACAATATATCACATATTGGCCCATTAGATATAATATTCTATTTCATGTCTTTCCAATAGTATATTCTTTTTACATGACAAATGACTTATATATATATTTATATATATACACACACACACACACACATGTGATTGAGCTTCTTCATTTATTTACAAATGCTTTTACAGGCTTTGGCTGTTAAGAAGATAGAGACATTAAATTTATCTGGAAGCCATTCTTCTGACGTTATGGAAGTAGTCTCTGGCATCTCCAAGCTGCATCATTCAAACGTTGCTGAACTTTTGGGTTATTGCTCCGAGTCTGGTTACCAACTTTTGGTATATGAGCTCCAACAAAATGGTTCTCTTCATGGTTTTTTACATTTATCAGATGATTATAGCAAACCATTGACCTGGGCCACTCGAGTGAGGATTGCTCTTGGGACAGCTCATGCTGTAGAGTAAGTAGATACCACTAAGACACCACCTAAGTGGAAATGGATGATAATTATAATGACCATGTGTCTTCTCACCCTGATACCTAATGTATATTGATTCCAACAGTTTTGACTATATACCCTCATTGTCATATCAGGCTTCAGGGGTACTTGAGATGGTGTGTTCATAATCAACAATCTTAATTGAGCATTCTCTTATGGAACACAGTCATTATTTTTCCCTTTGTATTATGAACTTTTATGATATGCAACTAGATGACAAAATTCAGATATATCTTTAGGACTAGTGGTATCTATTGCTTACAAGCTGCTGCTTTTATTTTCACAAATTTCATTTGTGCAGACTCATCCATGCTTAACAATTCTATTCTTTGGTTTTCAATATTCAATCTGTTTTCTGTGACAATTTAACATATCCATGCTGCATAAATTGTTGATCTTTTTGACAGTTAGACTCACATTATTCTATAACAAACAAAAAGGAGAATAAGTATACAGAAAAGCACTAACATATTTCCATTTGGCATTCTTGATCTTGCCTTAACTTAGAATCATCAGCCTAGCAAACCTGTATTTCAGTTTCAAAAATTGATTCATGGAATTTCCTACTATTTTCATGACCTTGTTTTGACATGACTGATGGGTTGCTATCATATTATACATTATAATCATCATGTGCATTCCATGATTTGTCTACACATGAAGGGAGGATTAACAGCTCCTTTTTGTTAAAGTGCACAAAACCCTGTGCCGAAGACTCAGGAGACACCTCTCCTGGTTCATTCTTCATGATATATTTCATATGCTAAATGGCCTTTTTGACATTTAGTTGCTTGATTAGGATGTTCAGCCATCATAACTGAACCAAGTGGCTAAATTTCAACTCAATCAGTCTTTATAGATGGGTTTCAGTAGCTGATGCAGCCCTGTCATACTGTACACATCTACCCATTTTAACATGCTTCACTCTATCTTTGTTCAGGTACCTTCATGAGGTCTGCACGCCATCTGTGATTCACAAAAACATTAAGTCTTCAAACATCTTACTTGATGCTGAGCTAAATCCACGCTTGGCTGACTGTGGTCTTGGGGTCTTCTTTGAGGTTCAATTAAAATTCATTTGCATCATATTAGGGAACCATGCAGGCATGCATAACATTTGAAACCACAGTACTGTGTCATCATCACCCTTTTGCATCAGGATACAAGTGAGAACTTGGGACCTGGATACAATCCTCCTGAATGCACAAAACCTTCTGCCTATACAATGAAGAGCGATATCTACAGCTTTGGAGTGGTCATGCTTGAGTTATTGACAGGACGTAAGCCCTTTGACAGGTAACTGAAGATGCTGACATTTTCAGTATAGTTGCACTGCTTGGAGTTACACCTTTTTTCATAATCCAAAATTTTGAATATAGTTTTTTTTAATATTTCAGTTCAAAGCCAAGAATTGAGCAGTCATTAGTTCGCTGGGCAGCACCACAACTTCATGACATTGATGCATTGGCACAGATGGTGGACCCTGCCCTTCGAGGCCTCTACCCACCCAAGTCATTATCTCGATTTGCTGATGTCATCGCTCTGTGTATTCAGGTAAAGTGCTCTCTGAACCTATTCTGGTCATCTTTCCGTTTGGCTGCACTTCTCCAGACTAGTGCATCATTATTGTTCCATTTTATGAAATCTCTTCTGTTGTTGGGGATCTGTGGTCATGTGAAATCGGTCCTGAATTTGTTGTATCTATAATTGTTTGTACTTGTGAGTTGACTTATGGGTAACTAACTTGTTTCTTCCTTTCAATTCATACAGTCAGAGCCTGAGTTCCGGCCTGTGATGTCAGAAGTGGTGCAGTCGCTGGTTCGATGTGTTCAACGCACTAGCATCAACAAGAGGTTGGGCGGAGATCTGAGCACCTCTCGGAGAAGCGACGATTCTGATTACGGATACTATTGACAAAACACTTGAACTCGTTGAATTCTTTAGCCTATCCAAGGTCATCACTATCAACCCCATCCAATTGGTCGGTTGCATCGTCCGTTGATGTATCATGTCCTCTGAGAAATCTTGTCAAGTTTCTAACATTTGATGTTGTTGGTCTTTTTCTATTCTGGAAGACTGAGAGAAGCAGCAAACCACCTCAAACGTCAGGGAGAGTGGCGAAGTCCCCATCTAAAGTTTGATCGGGCTTCTGCTATTGAGTGGCTAGCCAGTCTAGACTCGGCATTGCTTGCCGTGATCAAATATATTTTTTATTTCTTTTGTATAATGAGGAATTTTAGTGTATTAGTTAAAACAGCAAAGTGTAGCTCCCTGGTGATTGGAGCTCAGAACAGGGGGGCGAGGCCCTCCGATGAAAGTTGTTAAGCTAAGTACTATTGCTATCAAAGACAAAAACTATTTGAACCCTCCCTTAATGTGCAATGAATTGCACAGTCTCGTTCTTCAGAAGAGAGAAAAAGAAGTGAAAGGAGAAAAAAAGGAGAGAGATGAAGATGGAGGAGAATAAAGAGTATAAAGAGAAAAAAGAAAGGTGGAAGGCAATAATAACAAAAGAAGAAGAAGAAGAAGAAGAAGAAGAAGGAAAGGGAGTTTCTTATTCATCTCATTCAACTTTTTCTTCCTCTATTTCTTCTCTCTTTTTCTCTCTTCTTTCAATCTGTATTTACTGCAGAATTTATGTTGCAGGGTATGCTCTGGCCTGGCTCTTCTCGAGGAAGAATAAAAAGGAACATACGCCTGTGAGTTCAACTCCACTGTTCTAACTCATTTATTTTTATTTTTTTTATTCTTTATATAAAATTGCAGGATATCTTCGCGGAGATTGTTATTAAATATTTCAGAAATGTGATCTTAATAGATCAACGAGATTCATGAACACATTGGTCCCATTCATCAAAGTACATCATGCTTTGCAGTCTCAAGGATGATTCGTTCCACCATTACACCCAACTGCCCACATTGTACTCGAAGCAATTCCAGGGAAAATTTGGAACGAGAGACGAGGACGATGAACAGTCGACACAGAGCCGGGGATCTGGTCGCCACTGTGCTTTGGACAGCCCGTGGTGTGTATTTTTTGTGACTAGAATTCTAAGTCTTGCTCTTTGAAAAATGTTTCTGATAATAACATCTGCCTAATTTCATTTAAGACATCAGTAGTAGATAATGGACTCCATCCAAAGTGAAGTAATCAAACATTAAAGTATTTATTTTTTTCGGCTATACTATATGTTTTCACATTAAAAGTAGAATGCGTTGTACCACATGCATTTATTCAGTTATTTGTCCCTGTCTCTATCTATACTATATCTTTTTGCACTGTCATTATCTCAATTTTATGATTCGACTTATACGTAAATGAGGGGGTTGTTAGAGCTTAATATGTAATAGACTCTTTCTTATGATATTGAAGTATCCAATCAAAACTATATCGTATGATGATCATCAATCAACGCGTGTCAGAGTAATGCTCCTTGAACGACAAAGGAATGTGATTTTGAAGTTTCAAGTTTTATTCTCAATATCATTTTTACTATTTACGTCTTCTTTGTTATATACAATCTTATAAAAATAATAAAATATAATTTCCCCTTCTGTCTCCTCCCTCACTCTCTCTCTCCACCTTCAATTTGCATTCAATACTGCTTTTGGCAATCTCCTCTCACTCTCTCACCATCTTCGTCCACTCCCTTCCTCCTCTTCCCTCACCCCTTGCTATTCTGATGTCACTCATCATCACTCGAAGAAAAAAAAAGAAAAATATAAATATATCTATTTAAGATAAATTCTCACATAATATTAAAAAAATTAAAATAAAATTATAAATGACGAAACGGATTGGTAATAAAAATTTCTTCTCTTAATCCACCACTCATACACTCACCGCAAGTCACGGAGAGATTGAAGCATGTTGGTGGCATAATCCGAGTGTTAGGACTTTGGCTCTCTGGATGTCAGTTCTTTCGATTCACATCATTGAAAGCTTATGAGTGGAGTTTGGTGACTTGATTAAGAACAAGAGGGTTTCCAACGGAAACACAAAAGACTAAAAGAAGCTGGTTGTCAAGATAATTCAAAGATGGACTCGTGAGATGCATCAGGACTTGAATCAAATCAAGTTAAAAAAAGTTGATCTTATCAGTTGGACACAAGAAAAGCACCACAAGGGACTCAGAAAACGCGTATTTGGGGTCAACCATGTGGAATATGGTGAACGAATTCCATTGGCATTGTGGTGTCGGCTAAAGAAGCATTATGTGGTGTCAACGCAAAAGAACGAGACATCGATTACTTTGATTTGCTTCACATTAGTCAAGTTTGATGTCCTTCGGCCAAATCAAATGTTCAACAAGTTAGGAACAAACTAACATCATCTTTCAAAATATACTCATATCATATCAAGATTATAAGTGAATATATATCTTATCCTATCTAGTCGGAATTGTTGAAGCGAGTCGAACTTGATTTAAAGGATCACAGTTCGAAACAATCAATTTACGGGAATTGATTGAGCTTGGTATCGAGTTATTCTGACTATTTTATGCTCTTAGTTGTAAGTTTGAAATTCATAAATAAATATATGTATATATATATAAAATGAAACAATCTCTACATAATCTCAAATTGTTCCAACGGAAGCTTCCTAATCGATGGAAAAGTCAGTTCAACATAAGTAGTGCTGAATTGAATTCTCCATTTCATAAGATTGGGAGGTATTACAGCAAGTTTGAATGGGACTGTGAATGTTCAAACCATACTTTTCCATGAAGAAATTATATTCAAACTCGGTAGCTTACGAAAAAAAGGATCATGACCGCCTATCACATCAATTCTCCGTGAAACTTTGGACATGCATATATTAAAATCTTTGGCATACGTATACTTTGTGAATATTGTTTACAATAAATGATATGGACTGACTTAAGTATACATGTTATTTTATGACATGGTGACGTGTGGTTTTAATCAGATGACATGAAAGCCCTAAAATATTGAGGGCATCATGTATGTAATAATTATTTATTTTTACTCGTGAGTTTATCAATACTTTTTTTTTGTTATTTAAAATATTAATGTAAGATAATGTTTAATTCATTATAGAGGAAAAGAAGATGATATGAAAATGACAAGCAATAAAAGTTGAGATAAAATGAAGCGACTATACTTCTGAGAGATAAAAACGATATAGTTGAAGTGATAGAGATAGAGATGGTGAGATGAAGATAATCACGATGAGTACAAAAGTGATGATATCGAAGTGATAAGTGGAAGCGATGAGATAAAAATAGTTAGATAATGACAGGAGATATTTAAGATATTATATGAAACAAGAGCACTAAATTAGAGGTACTTTTAGAAAAAAAACCCTAAAAATAGGTTTTTTTTAAATCATATATATATATATATATATATATATA
>LVTN01000748.1:63300-84382 GCA_001649415.1 Musa itinerans
CGATGAACAGTCGACACAGAGCCGGGGATCTGGTCGCCACTGTGCTTTGGACAGCCCGTGGTGTGTATTTTTTGTGACTAGAATTCTAAGTCTTGCTCTTTGAAAAATGTTTCTGATAATAACATCTGCCTAATTTCATTTAAGACATCAGTAGTAGATAATGGACTCCATCCAAAGTGAAGTAATCAAACATTAAAGTATTTATTTTTTTCGGCTATACTATATGTTTTCACATTAAAAGTAGAATGCGTTGTACCACATGCATTTATTCAGTTATTTGTCCCTGTCTCTATCTATACTATATCTTTTTGCACTGTCATTATCTCAATTTTATGATTCGACTTATACGTAAATGAGGGGGTTGTTAGAGCTTAATATGTAATAGACTCTTTCTTATGATATTGAAGTATCCAATCAAAACTATATCGTATGATGATCATCAATCAACGCGTGTCAGAGTAATGCTCCTTGAACGACAAAGGAATGTGATTTTGAAGTTTCAAGTTTTATTCTCAATATCATTTTTACTATTTACGTCTTCTTTGTTATATACAATCTTATAAAAATAATAAAATATAATTTCCCCTTCTGTCTCCTCCCTCACTCTCTCTCTCCACCTTCAATTTGCATTCAATACTGCTTTTGGCAATCTCCTCTCACTCTCTCACCATCTTCGTCCACTCCCTTCCTCCTCTTCCCTCACCCCTTGCTATTCTGATGTCACTCATCATCACTCGAAGAAAAAAAAAGAAAAATATAAATATATCTATTTAAGATAAATTCTCACATAATATTAAAAAAATTAAAATAAAATTATAAATGACGAAACGGATTGGTAATAAAAATTTCTTCTCTTAATCCACCACTCATACACTCACCGCAAGTCACGGAGAGATTGAAGCTTGGTGGCATAATCCGAGTGTTAGGACTTTGGCTCTCTGGATGTCAGTTCTTTCAATTCACATCATTGAAAGCTTATGAGTGGAGTTTGGTGACTTGATTAAGAACAAGAGGGTTTCCAACGGAAACACAAAAGACTAAAAGAAGCTGGTTGTCAAGATAATTCAAAGTTGATCTTATCAGTTGGACACAAGAAAAGCACCACAAGGGACTCAGAAAACGCGTATTTGGGGTCAACCATGTGGAATATGGTGAACGAATTCCATTGGCATTGTGGTGTCGGCTAAAGAAGCATTATGTGGTGTCAACGCAAAAGAACGAGACATCGATTACTTTGATTTGCTTCACATTAGTCAAGTTTGATGTCCTTCGGCCAAATCAAATGTTCAACAAGTTAGGAACAAACTAACATCATCTTTCAAAATATACTCATATCATATCAAGATTATAAGTGAATATATATCTTATCCTATCTAGTCGGAATTGTTGAAGCGAGTCGAACTTGATTTAAAGGATCACAGTTCGAAACAATCAATTTACGGGAATTGATTGAGCTTGGTATCGAGTTATTCTGACTATTTTATGCTCTTAGTTGTAAGTTTGAAATTCATAAATAAATATATGTATATATATATAAAATGAAACAATCTCTACATAATCTCAAATTGTTCCAACGGAAGCTTCCTAATCGATGGAAAAGTCAGTTCAACATAAGTAGTGCTGAATTGAATTCTCCATTTCATAAGATTGGGAGGTATTACAGCAAGTTTGAATGGGACTGTGAATGTTCAAACCATACTTTTCCATGAAGAAATTATATTCAAACTCGGTAGCTTACGAAACAAAGGATTATGACCGCCTATCACATCAATTCTCCGTGAAACTTTGGACATGCATATATTAAAATCTTTGGCATACGTATATTTTGTGAATATTGTTTACAATAAATGATATGGACTGACTCAAGTATACATGTTATTTTATGACATGGTGACGTGTGGTTTTAATCAGATGACATGAAAGCCCTAAAATATTGAGGGCATCATGTATGTAATAATTATTTATTTTTACTCGTGAGTTTATCAATACTTTTTTTTTGTTATTTAAAATATTAATGTAAGATAATGTTTAATTCATTATAGAGGAAAAGAAGATGATATGAAAATGACAAGCAATAAAAGTTGAGATAAAATGAAGCGACTATACTTCTGAGAGATAAAAACGATATAGTTGAAGTGATAGAGATAGAGATGGTGAGATGAAGATAATCACGATGAGTACAAAAGTGATGATATCGAAGTGATAAGTGGAAGCGATGAGATAAAAATAGTTAGATAATGACAGGAGACATTTAAGATATTATATGAAACAAGAGCACTAAATTAGAGGTACTTTTAGAGAAAAAAAACCCTAAAAAATAGGTTTTTTTTTAAATCATATGTATATATATATATATATATATATATATATATATATACCTTATTGTTTTGGTGTCATTATGTGGTATTTTCGTGATTGTAGCTCAACTACGTGGTCATTCCGTGAACGATTTCGATATTAGAAAGGAACCTACAGTTTGCCGGCTTCTTCTTCCACCAACCACCGCGAGCGATTGAGCGAGGGAGAGAGAGAGAGAGAGATCGTCTTGATTTCGTACCGTCTGCTGTGGTGGGATCGGTTGTCCGGATCAGCCCGCGGAGAGGACCCCCAGGGATCGATTTCGATGGATTGCTGAGGAACTCCGCCTTCAGTGGGGCGAGGAGAATCCGGTCCGGAGTCGATGGGAAGCTGCCTGTCTCAGGATGAACAGAGTTAGTATTTCACTTCTCTTATTCCCTATGTAAGAATCGTCTTCATTATACTCGCCATCATAATAGTGTTCATGAACTCTGTAGAGTTAAGCTTCCTGATTTGGTTCTTTCTCGAAGTTGGACCAGCTTCAGATCCCTCTTTGGCATTTACCCCAACATCAAACCCTTTTTCTACTGAATACCAAGTTAGATGGTGGTTGGTCCCGTTCTTGCTGTACTTGGCAGCAACTATGAATCGATAGATGGAACTTCTCCGGCTAGGTTTTGGGTTCCTTATCTAACACCCGTCTTTGAGGTGAAACAAGATTGAATTGAATTATAGGTATTTAATGAGTGTCTTGTTATTGATTTGATATAAATTGATGGATACGTCATCGGATTATGACAACTGATATTAAAGATGATGTAGTTGACTATGTGGTTCTAAATGAGTCAATTATTCTAAATTAATTGATCAAAAAATATTATAATTAATTGTACTTGATTTTGCTCCGTTTGGTCACTGCTTAGCTGCTTCTACCATCTACATAGCTTTTTTTTTTTTAACCAGAGCAAACAAGATAACTTGTATTTTATGAATACATAAGTGATAGAAGAATCAGCACTCAAAAAAGATAAAAAAGATCTGCCTAGTCACCTCTCCATAAAAAAAAGTTTTAGTTCATCAGGCATCTTGAGCCAGTCAATCTACAGATCTATTTCCTTCTCAATAAATATGAAAAATTTTGACTTCGTGGAAGGAATCTAATAATGACTTTACGTTCCTCAAAACATTAATCACTCTCCAAGGTAGCGCCAAAATTTTGGAAAGAAGTTTCAGCAGCTCGATAGAGTCCGATTCAATCTCTAGGAGTCTCATATCCTCATCCACAACTAGCTTTAAGCTCTCCACGATGGCTATCAGCTCATCGTATAAGCAATCTTTGTCCATTAGAAATCTATCAGTTGTAGCAATGTAAGACTTAGGATCATTCCTAATAAAAAAACCTGTACCCCTAATCAGAATCCTCAAAAAAGAAATCCTTAATGTTCAATTTAAACCACCCCTTCTCTCACCTTTTCCGCGTCACACCCTTTATGAATACATATCCTCAATGTTCAATTTAATCCACCCCCTTCTCTCACCTTTTCCGCGTCACACCCTACCATATTCATTTCTTAGCAGTCATTTAATACCTTCCTATCAACCAGAAAAGAGAAAAGAGTGAAACAAAAAAGCATTCACAAGATAAAAATTATGCATTCCTTTTCAGATCAGCAATTTGACTACCTTGTATAGCAGAATTTTCCTGTATCAATTTTCTTTTAAATGTCCAAACGAAGAATAAAAATTTTGGACATCTTGTCACACTATTGCATTTGTCAATCGGGCCGAAATGAGTGGCAGATGTAATCAATCAAGATAATTGTGAAGAAAAAAAGATATGGTGTTGTCTTATGTTTGATATCAGCCTGTTTGTGGCATATTGTACAGCTTATGAGCTTCTAATTCCGATATCTTATCCGAACTTTGCCTGCTGAAACAGGCAATGCTGCTGGATTGCCACAACAGGCAGATCAGCAGAAAGATCCATGTCAACCGAATAGTGTCAGCCTACTGCCCCTTCCCAAGGATGTTGAAGATTTGCGGCTCACAGTTGGATACGGAAATGTCAACATATTCACATATAGTGAGTTAAGTGCAGCTACCAAGAATTTCCGTGCAGATCAAGTTCTTGGAGAGGGGGGTTTTGGAATTGTGTATAAAGGTATTATAGATGAGAATGTGAGGCCAGGCTTCGAGTCCACCCAAGTGGCAGTGAAGAAGTTGAATCCAGAAGGCGTGCAGGGGGACAAGGAATGGCTGGTATTTTCCCTGTCATAAGATCTCTTTATTGCATTATTTAACAGAAGAACATGTTCATTTTGATTCAGCATGATTGATATTGGAATTGGTTCCATGATTTGTCTAAATCAACATAGTTCAAAGAGTGTCAACAACTTGTTAGATTGAATTATTCAACTTTGACATGTTAGAATTACTTGAATAATCTTAGATCTGATTGCCATGGCATCCCAAACACCTAAATAAACCGGCAAATAGCAAGGAAGTCTGCATTCTCAATCTACTGTCTCCTTAATTTTGGTTTTCTTGAAATGAATCATTTGCAAAATTGTTTGCTGTAAACACCTTCTACAGAGACTTAAAGAAGCACTTATCAAATAAAGAATTACAATAACTAGGTGAAGAGTAATAATTTTATGTTATCTACTTCCTTTTAAGGCTTTGATTTTTGGTAACTGTTATTATACCTAAGGCCTTGTTTGACATGTATCAGATTTGAGTCATGGCATAACTGAGAGTACTTTATGTCAAGTTAGGTTTCACAAAGTTGTGCAATGGAATCAAAATATGAAATGTGCTACTGTAAAACATATCTGACCAAAATTCTAGGAGAACAAAGTTAGTAAATTGGGCTTCACCGTGGAAAGAGCACCTTAATTACTGTAAATTGGAATTTCCCTGGGTGCACTTCATCAAAAAATTCCTGAGAGTTATTGACATTTGTTGTCTATATGCATCTGATAACTTCGAGACAAATTTGTTCATCAAGCTTGATAGTTTCATAACGAATTTTGGATCTAATGAATGCCTTTTGGTTCTTCAGGCAGAAGTCAATTATCTCGGGCAATTAAGTCATCCAAATCTCGTTAAACTCATTGGGTACTGCTGTGAAGATGATCACAGGCTGCTGGTTTATGAGTATATGACTTGCGGCAGTCTTGAAAAGCACCTTTTCCGACGTAAGTGGTGGAATGAATAACTTACATGAAGGGTATTCAAAGTTATTACAGTATCTGTTCTATTTTCCCACCATCATAAGTTACCATTCTAGAAAATAGCAATACATGGATTTAATCTTGTCAAATCAGTACCTCCATATTCTATCATCAAAGCTTGTCATAACAGCTACCATATCAGAAAGCCATTCTTTTGAACGTCACAGAGAACTTTTTACTACAATTCTAGCTGATGTTTTCTTTGAACCTTTTACAAATTTTAGGAACTGTTGTAACAATGTTGGCAAAGAGAATCTATTACTGCTGCTGAAGATGTGTCTAACTCCAAGGATTAGTAATACAAATTCCCACTGAACTAATCTCCGATGACATGTCCAGAGTAAAATGTGTAGTGTAGTAATAGCAACATGCATACCAATCTTTTTATTTGCATTTCAACGAAGTACAGATGGTAGCAAGTATATTTGCATGAAAGGCGTAGCAAGTATCAAAACATGTGCAATATGGGGATATCTTTTGCTATCGTAATAACTTGTTATTATGTTCCACAGATAACTTTTTGGATTTGTGGTTTCTTGGTTAACCTATTCCAGTTTTGAAACAGGGGTTTGCCTAACAATGCAATGGTCCACTCGGATGAAGATAGCTCTGGGTGCTGCAAATGGACTTGCCTTTCTTCATGGAGCTGAAAGACCCATAATTTATAGGGATTTTAAGACATCAAATATTTTGCTAGATTCGGTTTGTGCTCATCTTTTGGTCAAAAGTTCTACTTTAGGTTCTTTCTGGTCTATCATTCGTTTCATAATCCATATATTGTGGATGCCTCTGACTTAGCTTCTTATGTTGATTGAGCGTATGATTGATTGTATTTACTTTTTGCGTGTCTACTGCAATATGTTGCAGGACTATAATCCTAAGCTTTCGGACTTTGGCCTTGCAAAGGAGGGACCCATTGGAGACCAAACTCATGTTTCCACTCGAGTCGTGGGTACACAAGGATATGCAGCTCCTGAGTACATTATGACCGGTGAGTCTTCTACAAGAACAGTTTTACTTAAGTCTAAATGCAATCATGATAGTTGATGGGTAATGCATTATCCACCTCTTTATTTGCTCAAAATCTAGTTCCAATGCCATTCTATATTTTAGTCGGGTGATCCCCTACTTTATCTGATATGGTATGTATATAAAAGGTTTAGGGTCTTGGACGACTATGAGTAATAAGCACAAAAACAATCAATTTAGTACTTTTGAGTTTTTTAAAAAGTTTTTATTATATCAAATGACGTATATGATGTTCACACTTGAATTGGAACCTAAGATTCATCACTTGTGCAATGTATATTGTATTAATTAACTCGAATGTCTTTGAGTTATTAATAAAGGAACAATAAGTACTTTAGGCATCATCTAGTGAGGATCTGAACCCCTCGACCTCAGGATAGAGATCCAAATATATACCTACAGATTGAGTTGTTGAATATTATGTGACGAATCTTTTAGCAGGCAGAATAATATTACTTTCTTTATATAAATCACATGGTTTCATTCGTCACAGGCCACTTGACGGCGAGGAGCGATGTCTACGGCTTCGGCGTCGTCCTCCTGGAGATTCTTACGGGGAAGAAGGCAGTGGATAAGAGCAGGCCGGCTCGGGAACAGAACCTGGTCGACTGGGCTCGCCCCCTCCTGCCGCACAGCAGGAAGCTTCCCAGGATAATGGACCCACGAATCGAAGGGCAGTACTCGAGCACGGTGGCGACGGAGGTGGCCGGGCTGGCGCTCCGCTGCCTCAGCCAGAACCCTAAAGGGAGACCCACCATGAATCAGGTGGTCGACACCCTGGAGAGCGTTCAAGACCCGCACGCCAGC
This sequence comes from Musa itinerans, assembly GCA_001649415.1. NCBI lineage: Eukaryota > Viridiplantae > Streptophyta > Magnoliopsida > Zingiberales > Musaceae > Musa > Musa itinerans. Next base: position 70,668 of record LVTN01000748.1, read on the forward strand.
AGGGAGGAGGTGCTGCTTCTCTTCGAAGCCCCCAAAGAGAACAGCAGCGACAGCTCCTCGAACAAGAAGGGGGAGGAAAGCCGGAGACGAAGCAAGCAGGGAAAGGGGCGGAGCAAAAGCGAGCCCCCCGCGGGCTTCAACGTCTCCAGCTGCTCGCCGGATGCCGATGGACAGTCTCATCAACGCATGGAATCGGCAGGTCCACCCGTTGATTGAGAGTGCATGGCGCTTTCTTTTCCTTTTGGCTTATGGACTTGATGGTAGCAATTTCCAGTCTATTTGTAATTGGTGTTCTTGCTAGCTTGCCTATATGATTCTTATTAAAAATGCACTTATTTTCCTTAGCTCTGCCATAAAGGCTTGGAGGCCAATGATCGAGACTATTTGCATAGTTGGAAATAATATATATGTAAAACCCTTAAAACAGATTAAAAATTGACAATAATTAATATTAATGATGCAATAAAAAAAATCGATTATTAATATTTTATTATAAATTATAAAAACTACAATAAAGCCATAAAGTCTCAAACAACAACATCAATAATTTTTTTAAGGATTGTCAATAATAAAAAAACGGAAAGCTTCTAATGATGTTTTTATTTTAATTAAATTATTTTATAAAATAATATATTTAATTAAATTAAGAGTATTTTGATTTTTTTTATTTATAATTAAAATAAACTATAAAATAAAAAAATTAAAATAAAAGATGTTATTAGAAACTTCTTATCCATAACCTTTTTTTCAATTATTGACAACTCCTTTAAAAAATAAAATATTATTTTACTATTTACAACCATCATATTATTGAATTTATCTTTTTTTTTTTACCCCACCTCTTATTTCACCCTCACTATTATGCCGACATCGCTCGTTGCAAATGTCACTCACTGTCCCCCTTCGACGCTCATGCGACCCCTAAACACTCAATACTAGTCATCACTAGTATTTACCTGCATTTAAAAAAGATAATTTAAAAATATTAAAAAATAAAATAAAATTATAAATAATAAAAAAGATTGCAAATGGTAATATCTTCTTATTATATTAGTGTCGCATGCCCATTTGTCGTGCATTTGGGTCCATCGGAAGCCAATGGTTCCATAGGACGGCACGTTTGCCTCCAAAAATTAGAACGGACTAACTCGGTCAAGAGGTGAAGCGCAAAACTCTGCCACCCCTTATGCCCTCTACGCCCACCCGAGTCAAATAGAAAGGCCGCAACACTTCTCAAGGAGGTGCAGAAGCAGCAGCAGCAGCAGGGGAAGAAGAGAGGCAGAAGAAAGGAGAAGCAGAGGAGAAAGGCCTTCTGCTTTCCTTCTTCCCCTGTGGCCTCAAAGAAAGAGAAAGAGAGGCACCAAGAGAAGGGAGAGGAGGGGGCAGAGGAGCTGACCTTGTCTGCTACTTTTCTTTGCATCTCTTCTTCTTCTTACTCTTCTCTTTGCCAGAAAAGAGCGATGCCGGAGGGATCGGATCGATCGTCGTTCCCGCTCATCGCGGTGGCCGTCGACAAGGACAAGAGCAGCCAGAACGCTCTGAAGTGGGCTCTGGACAACGTCGCCGTCAAGGGCCAAACCATCTTCCTCGTCCACGTGATCACCAAGCTTTCAGGTAAGCTTTGTTGCAGCAGTGGCGCCTGCTTGGCTCTTGGTAGCATCAGTGCACTCAGGTTGTTGCTCATTCTCTTTCTGATGTGATGCAGCGGGTCATCAAGAAGATGTGACATCCGCAGCCAGTCAACTGCTCGTTCCATTCCGGTGCTTCTGCAAACGCAAAAATGTGGGTAACCCCCTGCACAAATACACAGTATGAATCACTACTGGCTTCGATTCTATCCAGTATAACAATTAATACTATCAATACATGCTTTAGTGTCATAAGCAAGTTTATGCAAATTGGCCTGTAAAAACCAAGAACGAAAACAAGAGAGGGGATGGATCACTAACGGTTTAGTACATTGAAATGCTTAACAAATGTAAGTCCTGTTATACTCAGAAAAGAATTTGAATACTGATTAGATTCGGTATGTACTGATAGGTATTTGCTGATCAGACCCAAATACCGATATCTTATAACTCGATACCTTTGAATTTTTATTATTTTATTCAGTATATCGCCCGGTAGTATACCGGTTCGGTTCGTAACGATCCACAAGATCACTGAAACCTGTATTGAAATGGTATTTAAATCCATAGTAAGACAAAAAAAAAGAATAAACATAATAGAGTTATGTAAACATCTAATCTAGGGTGATTTCATTGGAGATCTCTACATATCTAAGATTTTGCATATTACCTGCTTGAATGATTAGGCATTAATTGAATGAGACCAAAGGAGTCTTACCTGTGATTGAAAAATATGAAATTATTCCACAGCTGAAAGAACTTTTGCGGATCTTTGGTCATGCAAGATTGTTTGCTCTTCTTATATGAAGTGCCCATGATGTTCTTCAGATAAGAAGCCTGAAATCAAGAAATGGTGGTTGAGAATCACATCAAATGATTTGATAATTAAGAATCACACTGGGATTAGAGCAACCATAGTCCCAAAAACATCCAAAAGATCTGTTCCTAGAAGTCGGATCCTGAGTCTCACCTTTGTTTGCCTTTCATTTAGAGAAACATTGGACCGTCGGTCTTGCAATCCTCCGCTAATACTCTTTCATAGTTGTCATGCAAGATGCTTGTAATCAATTAAGGAGATGCAATCGTTGGAACCATCAGTCACTTATTCAGTTTTGAGTATTCGACAGGTTAGGTGCAAGGATATCATACTGGAGGATACCGATTTAGCAAAGGCAATTGTTGACTTTGTTTCCCATGCTGGAGTAGAGAAGCTGATAGTAGGAGCATCTAAAGGCGGATTTGTTAGGTGATACTAATATTCCCAAGCAACACACCATAACAAACAGGATCTCTGTGTTCTCCAGACATACTTACCAGCTTTTTTCTCTCAGATCATTTAGATACACAGACGTCAGCACCAACATCTGCAAAAGCGTGCCTGATTTCTGCACTGTTTATATCATCTCCAAAGGGAAGATCTCTTCTATGAGAAATGCTGTCCGATCAGCACCAGTTGTTTCTCCTTTACGATCTCAAATCCTAAAACAAGCAAGTTCTGTTCCTGAGCCCGTCGTGTACCAGAATTCTCAAGGCACAAAAGGTCTTTTTTGTAATGAGCATCATCAACTATTGTTACCTTGTCACTTGCTTGGTGAAGACAAGTTTTTGCTAGTTTCTTCACTGGAGAAAATTAATAAGTTTCCTTTTGCCAGGTAATGCTGCATTTGAGACTCGGAATCTGTATAAAGAAAAAGAATCAATCAAGTAAGAGTAGAGATGATGCAAACTAAAATGACAGACAGTGGCAACTTTTTAGACTTCATCTAATCATTTTAAATTTCTGTCTTAAAACAGGTCACCATTAAACAGCGCAACACGTGTCCAGAGCACAAAATCCAAAGAAGAGACAATGTCAGGCAGTGATGAACCATTTTTGAGTAGTGGGAAGCCAAGCATTGATCACCTTTTCCCGCAGAGATTGTCCTGCGTATCAGATGGCCTTGATTGCAGCTTTGAGTCAGTGCAATCACCACACAGGACATCATTGGGTGCTTACTCATCTGGGAGTGGGTTCTCTCCTCGATCCAATGGGAGCTTTTCATCTCAAATGTCGGTACGTGCACTTCCTTTCCATTAGCAAAGTAATGAAGAGAATCTAAGTCGAAGTATAAATACTTCAGTGGTAAGCAGTAAATGCCACTTACGAATTCCAATCATATTGAAGCTTTATGCCTGATCATATAATAAATACACATACCTTGGAACACGTAGGAAGAAGTGAAAGCAGAGATGACTAGGCTGAAGTTAGAGCTCAAGCAGACAATGGATATGTACAGCACAGCATGCAGAGAAGCCCTCACGGCTAAACAGAAGGTAATGTTTCCATGAAAACCTCCAAAATTGAGTTCCTTTCCTGATGATTTCTTTTGATGCAGGCAATGGAGCTCCACCGGTGGAAGATGGAGGAACAACAAAGACTAGAAGAAGCTCGACTAGCAGAAGAAGCTGCCTTGATCCTAGCTGATAAGGAGAAAGCAAAATGTAAGGCAGCATTGGAGGCAGCTGAAGCGGCCAAACGGATTGCAGAACTGGAAGCGCAGAAAAGAATAAATGCAGAGATGCAAGCACTCCAAGAACCTGGGAGGAAAAAGTCCTCGAGTATTTTGTCCAAGACTGACCTGAGGTATAGGAAATACACAATTGAGGATATAGAAGCAGCCACAGAAAACTTTGCAGAGAACCGGAAAATTGGGGAAGGTGGGTATGGTCCTGTCTACAGGTGCTATCTTGATCACACCCCTGTTGCCATTAAGGTACTGCGACCAGATGCATCCCAAGGGAGATCGCAGTTTCAGCAAGAGGTATCTAGTATTATCACACAGAGCTGCATTTCAAACTGTTGGAGCTCCTGAAATCATTTAGAAACATGAATACTTTGAAATGATCACAAGAATTAGACCCATGTTATAGAAGAATTGCTGACTGATAACCTTTCCCATGTTTCAACTTTGTTGCCCAGGTTGAGATACTAAGTTGCATTCGGCATCCAAATATGGTTCTTCTCCTTGGTGCCTGCCCAGAATATGGTTGCCTTGTATATGAATACATGGCAAATGGGAGCTTGGAGGACCGCTTATACCGGCGAGGAAATACACCACCCATCCCCTGGCAGCATAGGTTCCGCATTGCTGCAGAGATCGGCACAGGCCTCCTTTTCCTCCATCAAACTAAGCCAGAGCCATTGGTTCATAGAGACCTTAAGCCTGCAAATATCCTCCTTGACCAATATTATGTGAGCAAAATTGGTGATGTCGGCCTAGCCCGCCTGGTACCCCCGTCTGTGGCAGACAGTGTCACCCAGTATCATATGACATCTGCAGCTGGAACATTCTGTTACATCGATCCAGAATATCAACAGACTGGAATGCTAGGCATAAAGTCTGACATATACTCTTTTGGAGTCTTGTTGTTGCAGCTACTCACTGGGAAACCTCCCATGGGGCTGACTCATCATGTGGAGCGTTCGATTGAGAAAGGAACATTTGCAGATATGCTGGATCCTGCAGTCCAAGATTGGCCAGTTGAGGAAGCTTTAGGTTTATTGAAGTTAGCACTTAAATGTGCAGAGCTAAGACGGAAAGACCGGCCGGATCTTGGAACGATCATATTGCCAGAGCTCAACAGATTGAGAACACTAGGGGAAGAAAATACGCAACATTTTGTGCTCAGGAACTGCTTCCGCACCTCAAATATTTACAATCAAATTCCCATGCAAGTAAGGATTCCATTCATTGTCTCCTTTTCTCATTCTGTCCAGGTTAGCTGACAGCACCTAACAAACTAGACTAACAAGATCGAACCATGCTTAGTGAAGTCCAGAAGTATATGCAAAAGAACAAAGGAGAATACATATGAAATAGCAAAAAAATGTACAGTTACTTGACTCCAGTGCATAACCTTTCATGGTCAATTAAAGATAGGCATTCAGGTATGCAACTATAATATCCTCATAGTCATAGATAGGAGTTGTGACATGATCTGCGATTTGAGCAAGTCCGACATACACTTAATGGAGATTGTGCACAAAACAGAAGATCTAATCCTTCACAATAGAATTATTTCTTTAATGGCGAAAAGAGGAATGTTTCCAAGAAGAATCTAAGTTCCTAAATTAATCATCTACAATCTTTTCTTTTTTCCATTTCATCAGGAACTCAAGAGTGGTCCTGCATAATTGGGGCCAGGATACGAAAGCAAAGAAGCCAATATAGTGAACCATCCATCATTGGAAGATGATTGAGCACCACCTGAGAATTTGGCAATGGCTTCCTTAGATCTGAGAAGGTTCTTGCCCCATGTTCTTAAGAAACCAAAAGTGACATACTTGCCTTAAACTGTTGAAGGCGGCTTCTCAATTTTGGTTGCACTATAACCTAAACAGTCTTTACGATTACTTAACAGGAGAATCATCAACAATATTTAGTTGTCAAGGAAATAGAACCAAGGAAAAAGTGGTTGCATGCCAAGTCGCTAATAATTACTGTTTCTGCTTCTTGAGAATGTCAAGAGCTCTAGGTAGCAAGAAGTGTATTTGTGCAATCATACATAGTAAAGTTGAAACAAACCCTGCTCTTTTGAAGATGTATATTGGTAATACTACAACTTTGTTTGAATTCTCTGTCGACTTTCTTTTAAGGTTTCTGCAATTTATCCTACGAATAATTCTTCACAATTTCCTCCATATAGGAAAACATGCTTCAGGGCAGCAACAAACCAAGTATCCTTGCAATATGACAAACAAGTGTACGTACAATGAGCTAATGACTCGTAAGCTATCACCTACCGAAAGACCTAAAACTAAGCTGATGAGATAGTCCTCACATTTCCACTACAATCACCACAATTTTACCGAATCGCTAAGATGAGGTTAACTAGACACCTATTCTGCATCATCCACTAGCTTTTCTAAGTTGTTCTTCGTATACAATTCATGGGTTGCCAATTGTAAGTTCTAAGTTTGTGGAAACAGTCACAATTAATTTCGTCAATCCGTCATAAGGTCGTTCTAATAATTTCAGCAAATGACAACTCCAAAATTAGCCAAAAAAGAAAAAAACCTAAAATGCAGTACTCTGTGAATGTCACAAACATTGCAAAAAGGCTTGTTCCAGTAGGTTTTGTTCAATCTCTTCGCCCTACAAACTCTCTCAGAGTCTCAACAACAATCCCCTTGCCACCCGCATGACACTCCTTCGCACATGGCATCAACGACAATGCTCCGAGACTAGCATCAACCTCGATTCAAGACCAAAAAAGTCACTTCCTATCTCACCTCGAGCATCTAAGAATCGAAGCTTGCGTCCACAATCGATAAGAAATGAAGAAACATCCGACTTTTACACAGCAATTCACCGCAAAAATGGCCCCAAATCACGGAATAGAGATAGGGAAATAAAGGGATGGAGTCGGTCGGCACCTTCCGTTTACCTTCGGATCCCATCAGAAACCCTAAAATACGATTGCAGTAGCGTTAAGAGAAGGCAACGGAAGCTATAAACTTAAAAGAGAGAGAGAGAGAGAGAGAGAGAGAGAGAGAGAGATATATATATATATTCAAAATCCTTCTAGAACAATTGTTTACAAAATAATCATTGATATATATATATATATATATATCGCTAGCTCTTGTAAACTGTTTTTTTCAAAATCCTTCTAGAACAATTGTTTACAAAATAATCATTGATATATATATATATATATATATCGCTAGCTCTTGTAAATTGTTTACAAAATAATCAAAATTGTTTACAAAATATTTTGAGTTCCTTTTACCCAAGCATGATAGAGCTGCTGCAAGCAAGGTGGGCCACCGTTATTATACTTGAAGGACAAATGCGCTAAATTTAAACTTCGTAAGGACTAATATGCAAAAAGACGCGCCCACCGCCCATATATACCACAACCACACGCAGTGTTCCCTAGGGTTTCGGTTTCACAGTCTCGCCGCCTTGGCGCCGTGGATCCCGAGCTCTTGGGTTACTCTACAACTCAGAAGTAGCCTAACCTCGTCTCTCGACTGAGGCTTGCAGGGGAAGGGTAAGATGTGTTTTCGTTAGATTTCAGAGATCATCGGGCATCAGACAAACGCAGTTGATGCCGATGTGGGTAGGTAATGGTCTCATAGTACTGAAACCCCTTGTTCTTTGCGTCCGTTCTTCCGATCAGTTGATTGTAATCGCTGACGAACCAAATAGCTTCTTTGATTTTGCGTCTTTTCCGGGTTATTAGATTCTTGATCGGAGTCCGATCTACGTTTTCGATTCAATGCAATGGCATTTCGAGTAGAATCTCTTCTTCCTCACGGTAGGGACATGTCCTAATTCTTGGTGGGGCGCTCAAGTTGCGCACTTGCTGTAAATATGGACAGAGAACAATTTGGTGGAATTTAGGTGGGCTTTCTGTGAGACGTGGGGAGTCCATAAAGGGCCACCATACACAGCGCATGCGAAGGAGATGGAAGAAAGAGGCTTTGAAATGTGTCCTTCCTCGTTCATTCTTTTCTTGTTGCCTTTCGCCATGTTTGATTTGTGCTCCTTTTTCATTTCGTGTTTCGTTGTTCCCTTTGCCGACAACTGTATTGTCTCTGATCATGTTTGAGAGTAGGTGATTTTAGTTGACTGCATTACGGTGATTTCAAATCGTCTAGTTTTTGGGTTTTCTAAAGAACGATTAAAAACCTCATTTTGACGGAAGAGAATTTTAATGTTATGTTAAATAATTTTTACAAAATTTTATTGTCTTTACTTTTAAAAAGAATTTTAAATTTATCTTTGATTCTTCTTTACAAAATTATCTTATCATTACTCGTAAAATGAATTTTAAATTGATTAGTTTCTGAGGTCTTCTCTTCCTCCCAACAACTAATCAAGATTAACGTACATGAGATTTAACACTAGTTTAATCTAAGAGCTAAAAACTTGTTATGATGGAGAGTAGAATCAATGCATGTCATTCAACTCTTTTAATGTTTAGCAACCTAGAATTATTCTTTAATCATATCTTCGTGTCACATATTCGTTCGTGGATCAATTGTATCTTTTGATTATAATGATAAATCAAACTATGCAGTTTAATAAGATAAACTAACATAGATCAATTTATTGAATTATAAACAGATCTGATATACATTACTTAACTTTTTAAATTTGACATATGATTTTTTAATAAGGTGAAACTATATCAATCTTTATCGCACATATGATTTTTTTTTTTACCTACATTCGATGAATTAATTTATTAATTGAATTTAAATTTGACTCATACTCTTATTTTTATTTAAATTATAATTTGTGTTCATAATCAATTGTAAGAAAGGTAACGAGGGTTATGTTTGATAGGTTCAACGAAGGTTATGTTTGATAGGTTCGACGAAGGCTGAGGGTCAAATAAATTTTATATGTAGTCGTTTTGTGAATTTTTTTTAATTAGAACGTTCTGAAAACAAAAAATTCACGAATGATTTAAACTCCCATAAAATAAACCAAGAAAAAAGACACCCAAATGTTCTTCACCAAACCTAACACCTGTCTCGTCTCTGTCTATGTTTATGTGTATTTACGTGGGTGTCAAAGGCATTGTTTCTGTAGCTATCGAATTGGGTCCTCAGCATTAATGAGAGGTGGCGAGCAAATAAGCGGACGATAACAGCCACAGCAATCGCCACCCTATGGGATTGATTGCTATGAGATCGGTTTTTGCTGCGCAAGCGAAGAACTCGCGCCTCGGCGTCGATCATTGGTGAAGATAAGAACGGGAAGAGCAATGCCCAACTTGAATGATCGATTGTTCGGGGCCGTCCACCAGTTGCCATTGATTGAGCATACGTCACCTGTGGCAGATGCCTGCACAATTTATGCAGACATGCTATGTACGCGATCTGTTCGATCAATTGTCTCATAGACATCTCTGCTCTTGGTCCGCCCACAACGTTATCGTGCTGTATGTCAGATCTGTCATGGATAAACTTACAGATATGATGTTCGATATAATGTTTTTGTGTGTTTATGTCTTTCAATTTTATTCATGTTTTGATTTTGATAAACCTAGTTTGGTTAGCTTTTATCGTGCATTATGCAACTATATATAAACAAGTCATTCAAGCTACTATTTTGGGAGTGATCTGGCTCCACAGAATTGTGCGGAGTGATCTAGCTCCACAGAATTGTAAACGTAGATTATGTACATCTATCGTGCATATGCAACTATATAGAAACAAGTCAATCTATCGTGCATATGCAACTATATAGAAACAAGTCATTCAAGCTACTATTTTGGGAGTGATCTAGCTCCACAGAATTGTACGGAGTGTCAACCAATATAATACTCAAGAGCTATCCAAGTGGCATATGGTTGAATAGGTTTTTATGATAGTCTCTAGGGTCTTCCTTACGTGTATCAAATTTTACATCAGATGAAAGTCTTAGTCATCAGCATATGAGAGCTATGTACCACCGAGAGAGAATTCCAAGTGCAAGAGCCAATAATTCTCGGGAGGAGGATTTGATCATACAGAGATATTATCGAAACGGTTGGAGAGTTTAGATTACTCCAAAACTCATATTTGCTTAAGGGAGCTCGATAAGTTAGATGACAAGATCGAGTAAGCGAATATTGCTATCAAGGAAGCACAGGAAAATAGAATCGACGTGAGCCTTGCAACATGATGGCAAAGACTATGCATGAGAGTTGTAGTCTATCTTTCCATCGACCAAGGAAAATTGTTCGGAGAACATAGAGGTGCTAAAATAAATTGTCGAAAGAGATGAAAAAGCGATGATAAGTCCAAAGGGACCAGGCTACCTAAAAGCAAGCGTCGGTTAGAATAGAGGTGGACTCAAAGGAGTCTCCAAGTGCCGTAGAGATATATCTACTGATCATGAAGAAAAGGATGCATATGTGAGGTAACAGATAGTATGGTCATGGGCATGACAACATTATGGTACTTTAGAGGCAAAACTTCTGTGGAGTTATCGATCCCTTGCTTTTATGAACGAAGAGCACTAGATCCTAAAAGGTGCCGAGGAGATAAAGCAGGTAAAGGCAAATTCTAAGTATCAAGACAAAACTAAAGGGCAAAGGCCAAGAAACTTTATAAGACCGGTGTTAACAAGTTTCTAATCAAAATAGTTGAAAGTAGAGGATTTCAAGTTGATGCAAGAGTAGTAGACTAAGGAATGAAATAAACAGTACGTAATGTTATACATTTTTTACTCAAAGGAGTAGACGACAGAAATGATGGAGAAGACGAGATAATCCCAAAAGTGATCAAAATTATTTGAGACTTGCTTTAAATCGAGACAAAATTTTACTCTTTTCGAGTAAAATTTTTTGCATTTCAGAAGTTTGATGGTAATGAGGAGGTAAATCATATTAGTTAGCTAACTCAATGCAAGGAATGTAAACACTTTGAGTACTTCAAAAGTGTCAACAAAGAACATACGAAGGCTAGTAACCAGTTCAATGCATTGTATATAACCCTCGAGAAGATGGGTAAAGTCGAGTAACCTTTGTCTTCGTAACTCTTAAGATAATGGGTAAATCGAATATCTCAGTTCTCTTATTTATCTAGTAGATGAGTGCTGCATATGGTCAAAGATCATTTGAAAAAACCTAGTAGAAAATAATAATTGTCGAATCCTCACCAATGATGATCGATTCTACCAAGAACAGCCTATCCACTTCATTTCCTAACATAATGGTAATTGAAAGCGGATATGATGCGAACTTATTTAGAGGCGATAACTAATTATAAGTGAAATCAATAAGAAAATTTTACGGAGAAAATACTTTAATAACTTCAAAGTCAGTGAGGCGATGCTCATCAAAACTCTAATAGATATCCAACCAGTTTAAGCGACGTAAGACATTTGAGAGATTGACGCACAACAACGAATATATTTTTCTTTATCTAGGGGATTTGAAGGAACTAATAAAAATCAGCACAACTCGATTGACCTCACATTAGAGTTAGAATCATTAACGAGTTGAAGCAGCGTGATGGATTAAAGTTCGACTACTCAATGACAACGACGAAAAGCAATTGAGAGTCAAGAGGCATATTGCAATTAGAATAGAAGATTGAAGATTCAACAAAAACGAGAAGATATTGCATCCACAAAGGCTATAACGAGAACGTCGAAGGAATAAGTAAGCGAGAATATCATTGACAAAGTTGTAAATAGTGTGTTCGATGTAATGCTCGTGTATGTCTATGTCTTACGATTTTATTTAAGCTTTGCAAGGCTTATAGTAGATTTGATGGCCCAATTTTGATTAATTTTTATGGTCGTTTCAGGCTTGTAAATACAAATTATGTGCTTCATCACACAAAAGTAAAACTGTTTAGAAATAGACCATTCAAGCAATTATTTTATGGGTTTTTAGTTCAGTAGCATGAAATATCAGCCAGCATAGCACCTAAGAGCTACTATAGTAGCACATGACTAGATGGGCCTATACGATAGTATATAGAATTGGCTCACTATCTTGTTCCACAATAATATTATATGGACACTTATGAGGAATTTTGATCACGACATATCACCTTACATCCTTTATCGCGCAACTATTCAAGAGATCATATTACTTTTTCAAGAGATCAACCTTGTATAGTCAAACACGTAAAGATATCACATAATTTAAACAAAACCAACTAAATAAACACGTAAAGATATCACACAATTTAAACAAAACCAACTAAATATCTCTTTTTCGTATTCACTGTCGTAACACCGGTACATATCATACGTATACTGTATTAATATTCATCTTCCACTTCCTACATATCATACGTATACTGTATTAATATTCATCTACCACTTCCAGGACTGCTGCTCGGGAAGATGACTGGTGTTATGGAACAACGTGTTCAGCTTTATTGTTTCTTGTGCAATTGCAAGAGACGAGGAGCAAGAATTTTTTTCTAGGGTTCAGTTTTATTGTTTCTTGTGCAATTGCAAGAGACGAGGAGCAAGAATTTTTTTAAAGGGTTCAGCTTTATTGTTTCTTGTGCAATTGCAAGAGATGATGAGCAGGATCTTGAGCCTTCTCTCTGCCGATCAAAGTTGATGATAGGGTAAATAAATAATAAGGATCCTCATCTAGACCGCAGAATGTCCCTTTCTTATTTATCTCGTACGATTACCTCATGAGAGGGGACGGAAGGAGAACAAATGCGGCAGCAAGCAGCCGTATGGGAAAATATGCAAGTAGGCCTCAATTCATTTGTTCATTTTTCTATGCATCTGTGTACTCCATCCCCAATAAATCTGTACAATCCATAGTAGCTAAACTCACATTTGCAGGCAGCACAGAACATCCAAGCAATAATAATTTAATTTCCAAGTCGTCACAACACGCTTCTTCACCATACCATATTACTATTCAACAACTCATTCAATCAAATCATGAAACCTATTTAGCCCCATCAATTTCACCAACATCATATTTAAATACACACTCCAACCCCCTAACATTAGACTCCTACAAATACACACGTTATACCAGCTTGAGCTCATGTCACTCATTCAATATATACCTACTGTATCAACCTACCCTACAGGAGCCCTGAACCTGTACATCGTAAAAGGCAGGTGGTTGATAGCCACCCCCAATACAATGAACCGGTAGAACACCAGGAACTTTGGTTCTTTTCCAATCATCAGCGCAGCCAAAGATGCTGCTGTGGAGGAGCTTATCTAGGTGAATCGGCGAAGCGTGGTCGAAACCACCACACGTGGGGTTCATGATTCAGGAGCCACATCTGCATTGGCCATAAAAAAGAAAGCATAAAACTTCAGCAAATAACACAACAAATCAAATCCTCCAAATCTATCACCCACAGCATGTGTTAAAAAGGTCCCAACTATTTGAGGTTGGCTCCTCTTCAGATATCACCAATTTGGTGAATTTAAAGTAGAAATCATTTAGTGTCAGTTGCATTCCCCAAAATAAACCAAAACATCAAGCTAGATGACCAATAATGTCACCTCATACAGTCCAATAATATCAGCATGTAGGCTAATTTCAAATTAACAAAACCACACAAACCTCAATGAAATATTAACAAATATGAAATCAAGACACTCG
>LVTN01000748.1:84642-100559 GCA_001649415.1 Musa itinerans
GGGGGTGCGGGGGTAGTATCAAAAGTTCCTAGCCGAAACTTCATGCCATACAGGTAACAGCATTCTAAAATTTTGTAGAAAGCTACTGTAGATCAGCTTTCCTACATTTGCCAGATGCGATTACCTACAATCCTTCTACCATACACCATATAACCATCATAACATTATGTTTTAATATAATTTCTATTAAAACACACCACATACTATAAAAAAAATTATTTGTTTATAAGCTGTTAGACACAAGTTCTAGACCAGCCTAACAGTTTGCACATCCAACTGTAGAAATCTATAACTTAAAAGTCTATTACATTCAATTTGCATTATTGGGTTTCCCATACCCTTATCTATGGTTCCAAAGACTACCAAGAAGAATTAAATTTCACAGGGTATACAAACAAAGGGAGAACGTTGGCAACATTTTAAGGCATAAAGTACCCATTACTGATCGAAAGATCATGCATGTAGTCTTTGCACATCAACCAAAAGGGAAAAACCTAGCGCATAAGGCTCCCACCAATGTGGAGATTGAAAAGACTATTTTCATAAATAAAACCCTGGTCACCTAAGTCGAAATGAAGCAATCCAACCATACAAATTAAGGTAAGAACACAATATTAATGAAATTGTACGTGGATAGTGTATGAATTTGAGCAAAACCAGTTACAAACACCAGAAGTAAGAACTGCCAGATTATGATATAGATAGGAGGCATTTAGTATGGCAAGTCAGCAAACCAATTAGAAACAGCAGAAACTAAAACTACCAATTTATAAAATAAACAGGTTACTATTTGTATAGCAACGGAAAAGAAAAAAATAAAAAACACAGCAGAAAAGCCACAAGTTTTATTGCTAGAAAATTAAAAGCCAATGAAAAGTAAAATGGTAGGCATGAAGGGACAAACATAAAGTAACTAGAAATATTTATCATATGCCACAAACATGGTTATTGGAATTGGAATAATTCTTCGTCAAGTTGAGTCTTAGCTGGCATTGAGACACTCCAAAAATCAGGGGTTTATCAATCTTTTATCAGAACTTGGCCAACTAACTAACTCCAGCCAGTCTAGATAGCTCCGTGACTAATCCAAGAGCAGTCCGATAGGTCCCAATTAAAATTTGATTGGTTTCCTCTGATTCCAACTGAGTTACAATAACACCAGGTAGTGGTTGAGTGCATCTTGGTCCATTCTTGTCAACATTGGCAGGATCCATTTAATGTGGTCAACCATAGATTGATCTGAGACCTTTTCCAGTCATTCGCCTGTCAGTTCTAAAAATTATGTCAGAGGACATTATCCAACCAATCCAGTCCTATTCTAGTATCATAATCCTAAATAATCTCAACCATCTTCCCAGTCTTGCAAACCTCATCATGTATACCTGAACATTCACGAAGTAAAATGTCTTTCCATAAAAAATATTGGATTGACTTATGGCCTGAGGTTATTTTCCAATATATTATCTATTAAGTTCCATCATTTCATAAACGATCTAAATGTAAATAAATCCACACCCAACAAAGAATGCCACAAAATAAAAACTTTATATGGCAGACTACTCTTTACAACTTCAAGAGCTTAGAAGACAACTTCATCCTAACAACTAAAATAAAACATACACTAGATGACCTTGCATAGCAACTCATGTCGGCATTGCATAAATTCAAGAGAGGTGCAAGTTTGAATGTAAAGCCAGTACATAAGGTTGTGAAACATAAATCTTAAATGTGCCAGTAATGATCCTGATAGTTTGAATAGCTTCTTTGACCATACAACTGGGATCCAGAGAAGAGAATATGACTAACAGGCAGAGAAACTATGCTGCAGCTAGTGTAGGCCAAGACTTGCAAGTATAAACTTCATTTCTAAAAGCCTGATGGATCGTCTCAATCATTTTGGAGATGCATGTTTGGTCCATCAACCAGATTCTCTGAGCCCAATGGTGGAGCTGGATTTTTAATAAACTCTGATGGGAATTGTCTTCTTGGAGGTGGTAGGTTTGTTCAAGTCATTAATGATGTAGACTAGGTTACTGCTGCAAAAGAGGGCATCCTAGTGGCAGTAGCTCAAGGGATTACAAATCTGCTGGTCGAATGGAATGTGATACACGTCAATTGTCATTGATGTTCTCAACAATCACAACCTGCCTCCATGGCACCAAACTAATGTGCATAAAGACATTTTTTGAGCTTGTAAAGCTGTTTGACAACATCCATTTTGCTCACGTTGTTCGTGAGGCCAACAAAGCGACCGAATAGGTGGCCACTAATGCTAGAAGCACAAAATTCACTTTTTGTGGCAGAGAGGGTTGTTTTCTCCTCTTTATAATTTTGTTTCCTCTGATGCAGAGGGTGTTTTTTGTATTACAACTATAAGTTAGTGAAGTAAGAGTTTCCTTTCTGGTAAAGAAAAGTCCAACCAGATTGCCAGTTATATAGGGTCACTAGCTTTATATAATACAAATTAATTAATAAGCTGATAATTGTAGGATTTACTGGTCCGTAAAGCCAAGATGAATACAGAACCTTTTCTTTATCTTCATGTAAGAATCAAGATTACCTAGATTTTACCAACATGTTGAAGGCCTCACTCAAATTCTACAGACCCTAACTCTTAAAAAAGAATAAAACATGTGGTAAGCTTCTCCAAACAAAAATAGAAGTGCACAAGGAGGGTGAGTGAAGTTGTGGCAATGTTGGTGAAGAAGACTTAACCTTTTAATTTTTTGACAAAATTTCCTGGTTTTTCTCCTCCTTTTTAAAATCTTTTATTGATCTAAATTTATGCTTCTCATTGAGATACATTAATGTTTTTTAAGAGTATATTTGAGAATTGCATTAGAAAGAACAATCCGCTAGGCATTTTAACTAATAAAAGTGTTATTTAAAATGGCACTTTCAGATCTGAAAGTACAATCTGAAATTCTTCTAAATGAAGAAAGAGCTATGATAAATAAAATTCTTTCCATGTTGGTATCAATGCACCAACATAAGCATAATATGTGAAATTAGTTAGAGAATAAGGAGATTGAAATTATGTTCAAAAAAGAACAAGCTGGGGGAAATCCCTTATTTTGGTAAAACCAAAAAATTAATCTACAATGAGAAAAAAAGATTGGCAGGGCCAAGCATGACAAATAGGGGATAGTGCTCTATGTTTATCATTGTCATTAGTGCTAGCCCCATGATTGTCATTGCTACAAAATAAGGAATAAGGTTGCCATTAGCATTAATTTAGTTGGACTACAAAATGATATTATTTCATTTTAGTTAAGGTATTATACTAATACTACAAATTTCAAGTCCCATTAGGAACATCAACATTACAGCTGAGAGTCAGACTTAGGCTCCTTCAGACACTCATAACATGGATAAAGGCGAAAATGCATAATCAAGTTAACAACATGCAGGACCACACTGTAATTTCTAGAAAATGGGAAAAACAAGGTCTACACAATGCGATTGGAAATAAAACAAGATTACGGTATTGAGAAGTTTTCAGTTATCTACAAAACTGCCAGATGATACATGTGACAGGTAGTAAAACCTGAAGTTCAATTTTTTAGTATAAGTGATATATCTATTTTTTACAGAAATTTCTAAAAATCAACCAGTAGAGTATGAATCACCTTCACCACATAACTGTTCAACCCGAGCAACAATATGTTTCCCATAGGTGTATTTCTTTAAAGCCTGCAAGTGAACCTTTATGAGATTAAGCAAGACCTCACGTTGTTTATCAGTGCAGGTATCAAGAATCTTCTGAACCACATAATTTGCAAATTGATCCTTCATCATCGCCTGAAAATAACAAATGGAAAAGAGCAAACAGTAAAACATCGAAGCATGCTAATAGATGAAAGAATACAACAGAGAAGAAACAAATCACCAACATGCACAAGTTCAGGTTGGATGGAAATCTTGTAAAACATTATTTTGTCCACAAACAGTGACCAACGAAATTTTTATACTAAGAAATTTTGTTAATGAATCATGAATGTAAGTGATATATAACGAACACAAATGGTACTACAAGGCTTCAGAACGATTTGCAAAACCCTTTTAAAGGATTTAGTCGGTTAAAAATTTTGACATAAATATTCTAAATTGGAAAAGTAAAGAAAAAAAATTTGTTGGATTTGATACTTATCATTGCATGTACATAAAGATTATGCCACTTACATCTGCATTTTATTCTCCAGTAAAATTACCAAGCATTTGCTACCCCTCAGGAATAGCAAACATAAACCTGAAAACTTCTTGGTAGACACTACTGAAGAATGAAGTGTCAAAATCAAAATAGGACACCACAGCAACCAATCAGGTTTTTCCATAATCCCATCAAGCATGAGCCAACAAAAGACTAATCTACCTCTAGTAAATGATACAACGAAAGTTGTGCAAAATATTATATACTTGCCAACAGTGTTTTCAAAAGGCACTCGGGCAAGGAGATTTGTTTCAATGAAGCGCCGCTCAGGTGCACTTGAGCCAAGCATTGGGCAACTCAGGCATGCGCCTGAGCCAAATTGGCTGTGGTTCGAGCATGGGCAATTAACCAACTAATACGACTTACTCTCTTCCGCCCCCCCACCCCGGGCGACCCAGTGAAAGCAACCACCAAAACCCTACCGCCTTGTCCACTGCTGTCTGCAGCTTTGTCCGCCGCCAATTTCCAATTTCCCCCACCTTCCTCCATGGCGTTTCGCAAGTTACTTTGCCATCTCGCTTTCTCATTTTGTAGGTAATGGCCCTTCGCCGATTACTTTCCTACACCAAGTTTAATATTCGAGAGTGCCTTGCTTCACTGAGGCAGGCACCTAGTGCCTCAGGCATTTTGGGAACTTGGCGCCTAATGCTTTTAAAACATTGTTTGCAAAAATAGTCAACAAACCATATCAACATCATCTATGTGCCCATGTGGTATATCACCCATGTATAAATCAAGGACTAATGACCCAGTCCAATCCTCCACTTGTCGTGACCTCGCTGCACACTGCCACACACGATCTTTGACCTAATTACCTGTTAGGTATGCCTCTCTTCCACTACCTTTTACTCCTTCCTTCTTCCTCCAGTGCTTCCTCTTCTCCTTCCTTTTCTTCCTCTACGAATCATCGATACATACCGATGTACCATGTGTTGGTACACCAGTACTATTTGGTATGTATTGGTCCGACAGATCTCCGAAATAGGTCAAGTACCCGAAACAACAAGCCTTGGTCTAAATATTGTGTGGGATAAGCTTAGGCCACTTATACTAAGGACAAAAGAGAAGGTGTGACTACAAGCATGAAGGCCACATTGTTTTTGACCTTAAGGTCATGAAACACTTGGAAGTTCATAACAAGATGTTTCCTAAAGAAGACATAGTAGTGCCTATAGCATAAGAAATACTAGTTCCCAGCTACGAAGGATACCCAATAGTTTATCATTATGCAATAATGTGAATTCGTATATAATTCTATCCTAAATCAAATTAAATGAATAAAACAAAGTAGGGAACAAGTGGAAATACGAGTTCTTTTGTATTTTTTTTTCGCAAGACATGGCACCTTAGTTGGTCTATTTGAGTATTTTGCTATTTATGGAATTGAGAGCAATATGAGTAACTAAACTATAACAGAGACAGATTTAAATAATAATTGCTCTGGATTATCAGAAACGGTTCATTTGTAGAATATCAATAAAAAATTCTTCAATAGCACATCAACAACCTACTATATCTTCTCTTAAAAAAATCCAAAGGTTTTCAACATACCAGTAAATTATCGTTTCCTTCAGTTTGTCCAACTATTTCCTTGATCAGGTAATCTCTTTCTTCAGTATTACCATACTCAAAGCACTTCTCAACAACATTTGAGGCAAACTTGTGCTGACTCATTTGTACAATTTGTCCGGATAAACTATGGATTATTTGGCTTCTCTCATGTGGCTTCCCCCTCTCCAAAACATGCTGAAAGCAAATAAATATGCTAGTTGTGAGTTGTGACTATAGGTAACAAGTCATATCAATATATAAAAATCAGTTAGAGAATGACAGTATCAATATTCAAAAGCAGTTTAGAACGAAAAACTCATCGTCTTGATATATAATACTCAAATTCATCCATTTAAGACAAGCCTGCACAAAGCAAAGATACAACAGCTAGAGAATGATAGGATCTACATTTATCTAGAAATCAAGATGCCTTTTTAATAAGACCTGTGCTGTTTGTTAAGTCACTATGTAGAAAATTGAGGAAAAAGAGAAATGGAAGAAAGGATATCACAAGAAGATTTCCATTTGTAACAGACAACCTGAACAGCTGAGTCAAGCATATTGGAAATGATTTTTGCGTAACAGACTAAAAAAAAGGTCAATTATTCTCCTATTCTTTCTAGTTAAAACTTCGAACCATGTGAAACATAAAACAGAAATATTTATGCTCACTCAAAAAGGGTCCTTTCCTGGTATTAGATGTCAAATGATGCATCCACTCAAAAAGTGCAGAAAGGGTGGCACCGTTTCAAAAGAATGACAGACCAAAAGACTAACCCTAATTACATATCTCCAAACGAGGAGGGAAGTAGTTCCACATACTTGTCATAATAAGGAAGATAACCACAGTCTAGAAGACAAGCCAAACTTCAAGAACAACTCAAGATGCTTGCTCTTCAAAAAAAAAAAACCATGACTCGAAGGGCATCATCAAGATAACAGCATAACACTGTCAATCGGGCAATGGATCTCTTTGGATTTTTGCACTTAAGATATGCTTCTCAATGCAATAGTGTCAGATAAGTAGCACAGTACTGTGGTGAGGTGATTGTGATATGCTGGCACAACAGATATTGGTCAAATAGAGGTTGGCATAATAGGTACATGCTGTCTTTGTCTCAAAATATAAAAGATAAGTATATGGTGTTAGGGTCTCTCAGAACCTTAATTGACAACTGATTTTGGAACGCTTCATTTGAGATTAATGGAAAGTGATATAACTCACCTGTGTGACATAATTGCCATACTGGTCTTGTGCAAGCAGGCAGGCTGACTGCAAAATCTCATCAACAATGCAGTGACTTTGGGATTCATCTGTACAATGCTCCAGGACTCTCTTCAAATACAATGGATATGCTTTAGAATATTAAGGCGGTATGTGAAACTTATCTCAGAACCAAAATACTAGTCTAGAAAATATTAACTGTCCAAACCTGAATCACTCGACAACCATAGGGATGAGTAGAAAGGTTTGCAACTTGACCACGAAATGCAGATATTATAAAACCAATTTTTTCGGTTGGTACGCATTCGATGCACTTTTGAATTACATGATTCCCATTCTGATCTCGAACACATCTCATGACATTACCATCAAGTTCTTGAACAAGCTGTGTTTTCTGCTCCAGTTCAATAACCTCAAGAGCCTGCAATCAGAATAAGACATGAATTAAAGAAACAATATGGAAACAAGAGGCTAATCTCCCTGGGTTACATCAGACTTTAAACAAGATCACTATCCAAAGACTAGTATGACCAAAGCATAGAGCCCAGTAACCTAAAAAGTTTATGCTCTTAAAAAAGGAAAAACTCAATCAAACTAATTGCAATAACTTCAATCCAGTATAACTCAATCAAACTCAATCAACAGGTGACCTGCAGAAAGACATACAGGCATGAAATATTAAGATGACCAAAATACTCCAATCCAGAAAAGACTCAGATTAGGTGATCAATAGCTTAATAAGTGATTGTGATTATGACCCAAAGCAAAAGAAAGCTTCCTATGAATTCACGTTCCATCACATCTCTCACTGTTCTATCTGATTTCTTATATTTTCCTCATATCTTTGTTCTCATTTATTCCAGATGTATCTTCCTTATTATTATTCAATGCTACCTTCTTTTTAGTTTTGGGTTATTTAGTTCTCTGCATGCCTCAACTCGAATTAATATTGGTTATGTTGCTCTCATTATTATTGTGCATTAATGTTAATTGAAATGAGGAAAAATCTAAAGAATATTTTATGATTTCTTTTTGGCATGTTACAAGATCTATGCTTGCTTTCTGGAAATATCAAAGGTATGTTTATATCCATCAAATCTTTCATCACTATTAAATCCATAAGCAGAGAAAAGGCCCCTATTTAATACATGTTTATCTTAGTATTTTCTGTTCTGTTATGAGACAAGAAAATAAATAGTATAAATCAGTGCCTAACAGTGGATAGTGTGCTATGTAAGGTTACTTATATGGTCCATCTCAGTTATTTAAAAAGCGCTAGGTGCCAAGATCCAAAAACGCCCAAGGCGCTAGGCGCTCACCCGAATGAAACGAGACACTAAAATATAAAAATATATAATATAATTAATAAATATAATTATTTATATAAAAATATGATATTAAATTAAGAAAATCTTGCAAAATCACAATATCACATTAACAAAAAGTCTCAAAATTCAAAACAATAATTTCAAATAAATAAAAATTAGCAGTATTAAAATCAAAATAATATATTATTAATCTAATAAAAAAAATATGTTACTAGTATACAGTTAACAATATACTGTTAATAGTATACTATCGAACAGTATCCTGTTAATAGTATACTATCGAATCGATGTGAGAAGAGTGAGTAAGAGTAAGACAGCAGCGACGAGCGGCGAGCAGCGGGAGCAGCGAAGCAGCGGGCGCAGCGACAGTGGCAAGCAGCGACAACAACGGCGAGCAGCGATAGTGGCAGTGGTAGCGACAGCGGTAGCGAGAGCGCAGCGTAAGACTAAGACCGATGCTGCTGACTGAGAGCAGCGGCGGCAACGTTGAGCGGCGAGCAGCGACAGCGGGAGCAGCGACAGTGGCAAGCAGCGACAGCAACGACGAGCAGCGATAGTGGCAGCGGCAGCGGTAGCAGCAAGCAACGACAGTGGCAGCAACGAGCAGCGGAGAGCAGCGACAACAGAGCAACGACAACGGAGAGGAAATGTCGACGGTAGAATCAGCGGCAGTGGTAGCAGCGAGCAACGACAATGGCAGCAATGAGCAGCGGAGAGGAAATGTCGACGGTAGAATCACGAGCAGGGTTAGGGTTGGGGAAGTCATGAGAGGGATGCTGGGAGGCTGATATCGATGCTTTAGTTGATTCGATTGAACCAACTAAAGCACTAAGGTCGCTTGGTTTAACCCGGGCGCTCGCCCGAGCCCAGGCGTCGGGCGCTTCGTGCGAGCGCCCCGGGAGCTTCGAGCGAGCGCCCAGGCAACACCTCTTTGAAGCATGCCGCCTGGACATGAAGCGAGGCGCTCGGGCGAGGCGAGCGCCTATTGAAATCGATGGTCGATCCCACCAAGACCTTCTACATCTTCTATTGCCTAAATCTGGTTTGCCTAGGAGCAGATCCATTCTCAGAAGGATCAACTTCATGAACATTTATAAACTAATAACCATAATGGGAAAAAAACAAGTATGATGATAAAGATAGTTGTCCCTAAAAAAGAAAATAACAAAATAAAAATGATTGGCAATATTGATCAAGCAGCCTAAGTAAAATCATGATGTGATGGTGATTGGAAAAATGCCACCAGTTTCTCAAGCTCCTAACTGAAAGAGAATAGCAACTTTACTTAATCTATCTGAGAAAGGCTGCATTATAGGAGAAGAACATGGTCTGCTGCTGCCCATCAGAAGAAACAAGTTCTATCTTTAAAGTCAAACAGCATTGTGCAAAATCTTGTCAACACATTTCACGACTGCTGTCTGGGAGACCACACATTAGCTATCCATGAAGTTTTAAACATACATACAATATCAAGCATTCAAATTCCAACAAAGAAAATTCATATGATGGCATCAAACAGATCTAGATACCTACAAGAAAGAGATACCTTTTGAATTACACGACAGCCATACATCTGAAGGCTCAAAGGCAAGACATGGCCAACAAGCTTATTAGCAAGTTCTTTCCTCTGTTCAGGATTCCCATGCTCAAAAAACTGTAAGGACAAAGCAATTAATAGAAAAAACTTATCACTGTATGAAAAATCTCAAATTAACTACACAAGAAGATAATCACAAATTGCAAATTTATCATAAATTGATCACAGAAACAGTCATTGACACGTTTTAAGTACCATACCTTCTGAATGACATAATTCCCAAACACATCAGTCATTAATGAATAAGCATGTGGAAGAACTTCCCTAAAAACTGATGCCTTCTCATCAGCACTACAAGTCTCTAACTTTTGTTGAATGAATCGACTCCCATGTTGATCAGCACTGATGTAGAAGGTACAAGAACAATATCATTACATCATGTAAAAAATCCACTATTACAATAAAAAAAGAGGTTGAGATTAAAAAAATCAGAACTTGCCTAAATTCAACAATACGCCCAGCAATATCAGATAAATCATATCTACGAGCCTTATTGGACTTTAGTTCTTCAAGGAAAGAGTATGATATAGGATCATCAACCTTCTCACCTCCTCTTTGGATTGAACATCCGGAAGAACCTGTAATTCTTTCAGAGCTGAATGGAAATTTAGTGTTGTCGTTTTTCCTTCCTGAAAAGCTTGTCCTAGCCACTGGTGATCCTTGAGAAACAGGACTGGCAAGCGGGGAGCCCGGGAACTGCATCAGGAGACCCATGTTTGGAGGGTTCCCATAGTAGCCGGGACTAATAGCGACTCCTTTTATAGCATTAAGAGTGTTGACACCACCAACTCCCATGACTTGGGGCCTTTGTTCAGGTAAATATGCAGAAGAACCTGGACCTTTTTGAAGATCATAAGTACCTGCTGGGCTTCCCACAGCGCTTCCCCTGGAGATCTTTGAATCATATTGACCTGCAGCGGCAAGTGCATCCGTAGAGTAATGCTGATAAAAAGGCATATATAAAGGATCAGAAAAGGGAGGCTGAATAGCTAGACCCAGCTGTCCATATATCTTATACAACTGCTGCATGTCAACACCAGGAACAGCATTTCCCCCAGTGGATATTCCTGAAGCTCTAGCACTAAAGTTTGGGCCTACGACATTGTCAAAAGGCATTGGCATAGCACTATGATGAGGTGGATAGGCAGTAACAAGTGGAGACACTAGTGAAGGATTCAAGGTATATCCACCTATGCCAAACTGGAGAGGAAGTACACTAGGGAATTGCAAATTATGGTAATATGGGGCTCCATATCCAGCTCCTGGTACATACAATGAAGGCACAGTGCCCGCAGATTGCAACAAAGGCTGCATTTCAACTGAGGGTAGCTTAGGTTGACCATGAGAAACATGATCCCCGGTATTTTGAGAATGGGTCACTCCTTGAGCAATAATCTGAGACTGACCAATCTGAGCATGAGAAGAAGGGCTCGTTGTGTATAAGCCAACTTGCTGAGAGTTTTGTCGTGAATGGTGACTTCTGTGGTCATCAGTAGATAACCTTAAATTCTTCATCTCATCTTCAATATTATCACAATCCAAACGGATAATATTGCTGGGTGGCACACTCTTGTCTATGGAGGTATCGCCACTGCTTGATTTTTTTTTACCTTGGTGTAGATTAACTGTCCTGTCAGTAGATCCTGAGCCTGGAACTGCCACAGCACCAGTGTCACCATTCAACACAAATCCAACTGAATGTGAGCCTAAGTGAGGAGTACAAGTATGGACACCAGTTGTTCTTGTCTCTGAATTTGTCATGCCATTTGAATAATCATTTAGATGGTTTGAAAGGGCATTTTGTATAGCTGCTTGTTCAATAATAGTGTGGCTTGAGTGGTGGGAATGATCACTATACACAGGATATGAAGTCTGTTCCTGTAACATCAGAAACAATCCGACTTCATGAGGACCATCAAACCAATTATCAGGATCCATGTGTAAAATATATGTCACCAAACGAAGTTTAAGCTCAACAGCCATAGATTCTAGAAAATGCTTATGAGATAACATTGTGTTGATTGCAATCATGAAAATATTAACTGTAACAAAATTTTGGTCACTATACGATTAGCAAATAAAAGAATTATATTTCAAGAACATAACAAGGCCTAATATTTTCACCAAGAAGTGGGCAATCATCCTTTAACAAGCAGTATATCCTTTATGCACATGCAGTTAGGCAGTTGTCACAAGGTTTATTCCAAAAGAGGTACTCAAATATAAATACCTACGACAAGCATGAGCACATGCCTAGCTCAGGCTGAGGACAGTGCAACACAAGGAGCAAGTCATAAAGTCTCTAACAAAATTAGGATCAGCAGGCTCACTCTCACTACCAGGGAAAGCATTCCTCGATGCATAACAGTCAGCACCAAATTACCATGACTCCCAAGTTGAAGTCATAGTTTTTCACACTTTTGGGCCCTCTTCAGACCATCTCAAACAATTTCATCAGGCAGTTCTACAGAAAAATATTGCTTTGGCTGTCATGGTAAAACTTTGATTAACGCAGACAATGATCCTATTGAGTTGTTGAGAGATATAGGATTACATGAAATAACAAATAAGTTCCATCCAAGTTATCTATGCTTAGACCATCGACAAATGGTGAGTAGACTCAACCTAAGGTGAACATGCTACCACCACAATGTGGATTATGGAGAAGGTCAACTTATGCAGTCTAATCTCTATATGTAGAGGTTGTTTCTGAAACCTTAGTTAACTAGGTCGCAAAGGAAACTAAAGCCTGCTCTCAGGTTCAGCCTAGGGCATTCATTAGAAACAAAAGACAATGTATGATGTAAAGAAACACAATCTTGAATTTCAAACATTCATTTTTACCAGCCACACTAACTACCTGTACCAAGTCTGTGGGGTACATATGACGTCCTTGCACAGGTATTGAATGCCCAGGAAAAATAACAGTTTTCTTATCTGTCCAATCACTAGATTCTGCTGTAGGTGACCTATCATCCTCAGGCTCCTCATTATGAGTTGGAAGGGCAGGTCGAGAGAATAAAATAGATGACTTGCTGTTGTCATCGAATGAAGGCATTCTTCTATTGTCCCCAAACCCACCAATGTGTTGCATCAAATGCCGATTCTCACGAGAGATAAGAGGCGGAGGAAGCCTGGGGTTTAAATTCACATTCGCACAGTAGTAAGCTAAGTAAGCTGGATGAGCACGGAGTTGTTCTTCGGATCCACAATTTTGAACTGCATTGCTTAGGTTCTCCAAGCTGACACCCAAGTCAGCAGTCTGGTTTCTCAAGATATCAAATGCTGCACGAGAACCCTCCATGCTAGGAGGTGCACTTCCACTTCTACTGAGGCCATTGACGTTCTTGGACCCATGGTATTTTTGTCCTTGTAAAAGCAACCCCAGTTCTTCTGAAACTAAATTACTTGTTGAAGCAAATTCTGATGTGTCCTCATCAAGGAGCCAGCTGTCAGCTCCATTATTCTCTATGAATCTCAACGGACTCTCTGTGGCCATTATTACAAGGTGCTGCTTGTTTCTGAACTCGGCATTTAGCCCCTAAAGATATTCTGCATATTTCGGAGAGTAAGCACCTTCCTACCACCTTTATTGTACTTCTACAGGATGCTAACTCCAGGTAACACCTTAGGACGGAAGAATAATGCAAATACACTGATGCCTATCTTTTGTGCAGCTGAGTTTCAAGAGGTGCCTGATGCCAAAAAAGAAGATGCCAAGAAGATAAAATAACAATGTTATATATTTGAACAAAGCCAAAATTGAACCAGCAAGTTAAGAATGTGCAAAGAAAAATTAAGAACCACTTCAACTTGACACACTAAAATTTAAAAAAAATGAAATTATTCAGAGAATATGTGTCGGAGAAAGCCAGAAAGGTACAAATGCTGATAGACAAGTTATTTAATGCAAATTACTTTTCCCTAGGCATATGTCAAGTTACAAAGACGTTCTTTCCAGAATTTGCCAATCAGAAGACTTCATAAATTTTGTTAGACGTTCGTAATATAACTTGGATTGAAACAATAACAAGAAACCAACAAATTTAGAACACATAGCATATCAACTAATTCAATCAGAATTGTACTATTGAGGAACATGAACACTACACAGACACATGCATATGAATTATCTAGTAGGTTAAATATTATTTGTCAGTGCACCGGCTAGATCCTGATTTTAAATTCTAAAATTTCACCATGCAAAGAGTTGGACAAGCAGAAGTGCCTCAGAAGGGTGCAAGCACTTCAAAACTCATAAAGAAGTTTGCAGAGCGTCATAAAAATTAGTAGACAAGAAAATTTTAGTTATGTAATTAGATTGCCATCTGGAAATCATTGCTCTGCCCTCAAGTAAATCAATAAAACAGAAAAAGAGAGGAAGCCGTACCTACATTCCCTAAAGGACCAATAACACGACCCAAACCGCAAAGTAACACAGCCTATTACATATCTCGCGATACATACAAAACTTGCACGCTATGAAACCTTTTGTTTTCAGTCCACAATCAATAATTTTTGTAAAGGTTGCAACTTGGTCAAGAAAATTCCAATAACCAGAAGCTAGTACCAGCAATCAGCCCCAAAATCAGAATACCAGTTCCCAGACCCAAATGGAAACAAAAACCATTTTGAAATATGCGAGAATAGGAAAGGCACAGAAAGTCTGTATCAGAGACGATAAACATCCGAATAATTCGACCCTCTCTCAACGCAGGCATGATCCCAAACAGGACCTTAACGTACATAACACCTGAATTCTTCTAAGACCAAGAAACCGCAAAGGAACCAGAATCACGACTTAGTCATCAAACCCTAACGCAAGAACGATCAGGAGTCGCGAACTACGAGAGAATCCTCACCTGCCGCCCCGCGTAGGGCCACGCAATCCAATCCAAGAACAGCGATTTCTTGAAGCCTTGGATCCAAGAACTAGGAATCGGGAGAAAGGAAGAGTTCTTCGGCAGGCTCGCCCCCTCTCACTCTTTCTTCCGCTCGAAGCCCGATATGCTTCCAAAACCCCTAATCGCCGGGCCTTCAGAAATTTCTTGCGGCCGAGAAGGGGCCAAATGACTTTAACACCCTCCGCCAAGGCTAAGATACTCGCCCAGATCGACTACCCTATGAAACCCTCTATGGTAGGACCCGTTAAGGCTAATGAACTGTGGTCTACTGTGAGAGTCGACGCAACGCAGGTAACTTATTTAGAGGAGGAAAGGTTATTTTGGGCATAAGACAACGCCGTCTCTTTATTTGCCTCCTCCTTTGGACGAGCCGGTGAATTAATTAATGAATTGATCCGGTAAGTTTAAGAGAGGCGTGCGAAAGCTTCAATGTGTAAGAATCAACGTTGTACTCCACGTATAAGATAAGGCATTCGTCCCCGTTGCGTTTAGTGGTTTATTCGAGCAATACACGGTGATCATATTCTTTTCCGGATGAGAAATTAAATTAGGAAGACTTTGAAGTCATTGCTTGTATGGATATATTATATAAGTTATGGTAGATGTGAGGTAGGCAGATTAATTATCATTCCTTGGGTAGATGATTGCGGACTGCAG
This sequence comes from Musa itinerans, assembly GCA_001649415.1. Classification (NCBI taxonomy): domain Eukaryota; kingdom Viridiplantae; phylum Streptophyta; class Magnoliopsida; order Zingiberales; family Musaceae; genus Musa; species Musa itinerans. The sequence continues at coordinate 100,115 of LVTN01000748.1, forward strand.
CCAATGTGACACTCAAAACTTGTGCTGTTCGAATCGTTTCCAACTTCGCGGCGTACCTACCTCGTGGTTGGTCGACGCATCAGGGGACGCATCAGGGTCTGTGGTTGGTCGGTGCATGGAGTGCCGCAAACGGAGGGTGGTTTCGTAATTACGTCGGAGTCTGCGGATGCATGGGTGACGTGGCGGGTCAGCAGTGTTGAGGTCCCGTTCGGTGGGTCTCACTTGGTGGATACGTGGAGTCGCGCCAGGAGTAGGGCACACTTTAATGGACGCGTGGGACTGCGTCAGTAGTCGACTGCTGGAGTGGTGCGTCGTTGCTCCGAAGGCTGCCGGCTCGCATGTCGCGCGACCTTTTGCCTCGTCACCTCGGAGCAAGGGAAGGCAGTTGATCCCGCACGTGCGACTCTACCCCCTCCGATCCCTCGGCTTCAACGCCTCACGTGAC
>LVTN01000748.1:100570-134306 GCA_001649415.1 Musa itinerans
AGATTAATTATAAATTATTTGTATAATTAATTATATTTAGTATTTCGATCCTTATATTTTTAAAAAGATAAAATCTTAAAATTAAAAAGATAATTTTATAATATTAAAAATAAAAAAAATATCATTTAATCATTCATAATTAAAATTTTTTAATATAATTTTTAAAAATAAAATAATTAAAAAACTAAAAATAACTAATTATAAGAGATAATCTATAATTAACCCATTACGTGATTGTGTATAAATGTCTCACGCAATCTATAGATGTGATTGAAGGCTTAAACAAGGATAATCAACTGGAGTGATATTATTAGAGTGTACAATATTTTTTTAAGCATTCGACCTAATATATATATATATATATATATATATATATATATATATATATACAGTAGTAATTATTTTACACACTGGTTCATTTTTTTTAATAAGTGATTTATCTATAAAATCCCCATACGATATGATTCAAAAAAATAAATATAAAAATATTCATTTATACCTGTAACAATGAAAATTGAAAGTGATGAAGAATCATTTTGTATAATGAAAGTCAAGGATTGATGTTTCACCTAAGATGATATGAAATAGCGAGTATATATTAGTTCGGACATAAAGTAATATGCAGACCATTATTTGGTCAGCATTGTCATGCAACACCTGACATTTACAATTGCACACCTCCCTCGTGCACACCGCCATAGCCATCTACATCTTCCCCACAACCTTTGCCCTTTCTCTTCCTTTCTCCTCCCTCTTCATGTGTCTTCCTTCTTTTCCTCTTCTTTCTCCTCCTCCTTCACGCTTCTTCATTCTTTTATTCTTCCTCTTCTTCTTTCTTTCTCCTCCTTATTCATTCCTATCATCTCTCATTCTTTTATCATCTCTTTCTATTCTCATTTTATTTTTATTCAAAATACCAATATTTATTAGTGTATTAACATATTGGACACTATCGATAGGTACATATCAATCTGATCAAAATCATTAAAAATAGATCTGATATTAGAAATATTAAGGAAGGGGGTGAGAATATTAAATAAGTCAAAAGTGACAATGGAATCAACACGTCGATGAAAGAAAAGGTAGGAGACGTAAGGAAGCTAAAATCGGCAAATGGGTCATTCTTAAGATAGTAGTCAAGATATCAGTAGAGGAAAAATTTAAAAAATTGAGGCAACAAGAGATGTAGAAGGCAAGAGTCAACTTCGACGAATGGCACAGGAAGAAACGAAGCTTAGGAGTGGAGTGACAATATCATCAAAGGAGAAAGAGGAGCAGCAACGTTGATGTGAACCAATGTAGGGGTAAAAATAATATTTAAAAAATGCTGGTAATAGGTAAATTTTCAAACAAAAACTCATATATAAAATGCCAAAACATTAGATTTTTATGAGTAAATGTCCCTTTCTAAATCTCAACCCTTGATTTATTGAATTTAAATTTGTATATTATTTAAATAGAATGAAATTGATAGTTTATACCTTTTTTTTTTTTTCTATGGGTGGTATATAGAAAAAAAGATTAAGGATTTATTTTAACTCATGTGGTTTTACCTATATATCATTTAAGCTGTTATGGTTTACTTATATCTACAATAACTCATAATTTTAAAAAATATAGCATATAAGTATCTCTCATCAAGTATAAGTTAATAGACATTAGAGTATGTGATATTATATGATATATTGATTTTATAATAAATTATTAATATAATAAAATATATAATTTAAGTAAAAAAATAGATGTTCATTTTAGCTTTTGTAATTTTGGTCATGGACCACTTAAGTTGTTATAGTTTTGTTTGTGTTTAAAATAATCTTTATATTTTTAAAAACGTAACATATAAGCCCTTCCCGTCAAGTCTAAGTTGACATATGTTAGAATCTACCTACGTGGTATGCCGACTCATAATAAATAATTAATATAATGATATGTATAATTTAAATTAAAAAAAATTGAGGCCACCATTAATAATGGGAGTATACATCGTCGTGGAAGCGACCACTAGCAGCAACACTGAGTCATTGTTACATAGTAAGGTGTCACATGCACATAGCCTCTGTTACACTAACGACAAGCTTAGAAGTTTCCGGTTTTATTAATAAGTGGATGTGCGTCGACTCGTCCGACGTTATGTATGCAATGGTCTCCTGGTCTCTCTTCCTCCTCCTAAGCGTCTTCGTCCCTATTGCCTCCCATTTCATCCTCTCATGTGCCTCCACTTGTCGCACCTACGACATGGTGGTGTAACTCTCTCTCACCTCCACCTCCTCTCTCTCCTACCTCTGTCTCTCTGCCTTCGTCCATTGCAACGACATCCGTCGTTTCCTCTTCCTCGACAAGATAGATATTTTTTTAAAACTTAAATTAGATATGTCATTATATTAATAATTTATTATGAGTCAGCATGTCATATAATCAGACTCTAATATCTGTCAACTCAAACTTGACGGGACAAGTTTATATGCTATGTTTTTAAAAATATAATGATTATTTTAGATACAAACAAAATCATAAAGGCTTAAGTGGTGATGACCAAAATCATAAGGGATAAAATATTTTTTTTAAAAAAAATAAATCATATATATTATTATATTAGTAATTTATCATAAGTTAACATATTCTAATATATATTAACTCAAATTTGACGAGAAAGGTTTACAAGTTATACTTTTTAAAATATAAAAAATATTTTAGATATGGGTAAATTATAATGACTTACGTGGTCCACCATAAAATTATAAAAATTAAAATCAACCTTAATCTTAAAATAATAATAATAATAATAATAATAATAATAATAATCAGCTTCTCTTTTTCCCGCATAGTAATCGATAACCCCTTGAAAAAGGCATGTGGGACCCGCGGTTCCATCTCCAAGATAGAGAGAATCTCCACCGTCGGATTTAAACAGGACGCCATGATGGTGAATCGCGGGGGTGTTTCCGTCGCAACGGCCTCGATTCCGCGTCCTAAGCTTACCCCATTTTAGCAAAGACATGCAAAACTCTACGCAGAAGAGGGGAAAGGCAGGAGCATAAATAGCGAAAAGGAGAAGGATGTATATCAACTCTCTCGTTATAGAACCCAACGGCGAGTTTGGAGGAGGGATGGAGGAAGAAGGGGAGTCCCGATGATGGCGGCTGGTATAAAGAATCGCGGTTTTGACTGCGTGGGACATCGACTCTATCTCTCAATCCTCCTTCGGGGGAGAGACAAGGTGGGAATAGGGAGGATTGGAGGTCAGGGCAGGGTGGATGGGGACATGGCGGAAGGCCTATGGAGCTCTCAAGGATTCCACCATGGTCGGCCTCGCCAAGGTCAACAGCGAATTCAAGGTCCGAAACCCTTTCCTCAATTGAGATTTTCCTTTCGATTCGATCTATAAATCGAGGTGATCAGATGATCCTCTCTCTATCTAAATCGTGTTTCTTCCTTTTCTTCCTTGATTGATTTGATGCAAGGAATTGGACGTTGCGATAGTGAAGGCAACGAACCATGTGGAATGCCCACCGAAGGAACGGCATGTGAGAAGTGAGTGGATTTGGTTCCGGTGTTCCAGTTTAGGTTCTGGGAAATTTACGTGTTTATTTCGGTGAAGAGATTTGGGAGATTTGTTCGGTTGTGTGAACAGTCCGATAAAGATGGAATTCGAGATTCAAGTCTTCTTTTAACATGGAAGAAAAGGATGATTCTATGTTGAATTGATCATTCTCTTTAAGTGTTTAGATTGAGCATCATGTACGTTGAGCCTTGTTTCATGTTCCAGGGATATTTGTTGCTACAGCTGCAACTCGGCCACGAGCAGACGTAGCTTACTGCATATTTGCGCTCGGCAGAAGATTGTCCAAGACACGTAATTGGACGGTATGTATAATCCAGATCCTTTAGAACATCTCAGTTACAACCTTAGTCTATGCCTAAACTCTAAAGTAATAATAGCTTGTACACTGACCCTGTCATCTTATTACAAACTTGTAGTAGTTTCACTTTGAATTTGACCAGGCTAGCTTTCTCTAATTCAAAAAATCCTGTTGGTAGTTCTTCTTTCCTTTTGACTTTCCGCTCCAATGGTAGCATCTCTGTTGTGTACATTGTGGAACATCTTTTACATGTTTTAAATGTGCTTCATGGTAAACATTAATGCATGTGATAAAGCTGCTGATAACTATGTGGTTAAAGAGATGTTGCCAACTGCTGGTTTACACAAATGGGCCGCCATTGGACCCGGTGAATTTCCAGTCTAGATCGACTTAGTTATTAAACAACAATGGAAGCTATAGTTGACATTTCTGATTGTCCACAAGCTGAATCTGTCATATTGGTGGTGCACAAAGTGTTGGATGATAAAAACAAGAGATGAAGTTTAGATAATACTGGTCAAGGAAGTATAATTGAAGTAACTTGTCCTACTATTTGTCATGATATTTTACTGTAATTTAGTTATAGCAATATAACAACAACATTTTAAACAAATCATCTTGTTTATTTTTTCTTCAGGAAATGATTATGGGAATATTCCCCATCCAACTTTAATCTTGAATGCTTGAGGTTTTCAAAATTGGTACCAGCACATGTTTATAATTTTGTACTCCAAAACGACGAATAAACCTTGACAAAATTTCACAGGTTGCTGTAAAAACATTAATAGTTATCCACAGAACATTGAGAGAGGGTGATCCTACATTCCGAGAGGAGCTGTTGAGTTGCTCTCACCGAGGAAGTATTCTACAGATATCGAACTTCAAGGATGATTTGGGTTCTCTAGGTTGGCTTCTTTCTTCATCCTTTTGGAATGCCAAGTTCCAGGTTAAGTAGGAAAATTTCAGTCTATTTATAATGTCAAGATTTTGCGTCATGTAGCTTGGGACTGTTCTGCCTGGGTAAGAACATATGCACTCTACCTAGAGGAGCGGCTCAAGTGCTTTAGGATCTTAAAATATGATATTGAAACAGAACGTCAGATGAAGTCTCCACAGGAGTCTGCCAAGGTAGTTCGACTTTTCTCATTGTTACAGATTGAAGGATCACAACTTTATTTTCTTGTATCATGTGTGTTTTCTTGTTTTCTTTGCAAATTTCCAGTGGCATAATCGAACCAGAAGTTTATGCTGTCCGGATCTGCTAGAACAGTTGCCCGCTTTGCAACAGCTTATGTTTCGACTTATTAGTTGCCAGGTGCCCGTAACTTCTATTGTCCATTATTTACTCTTCCAGTATCACTAAATATAACTCAAATGTTCTAGCCGGAAGGAGCAGCATTTGGAAACTCTCTTATTCAATACGCTCTGGCTCTGGTATGCGTTTGGTCTTTTTTATTCCTTTGTTCCTGACTTTTTCTATAAATTTCTTTTTTAAGTTTAGTAACTGAAATTTTTTGTTTCTTGTTCTAATCTAGTGCTTTTTTATGCTGATCTCTACTCATCTGATCTCTTGAGCCAATATGACATTTATTTGATCATATATCTGCTCTAATTTATGTAAGGATTAGCTTCCTGATTTGAATATGATGTTAAAACAAATTACTAGGTCATAGTAATGTAGGATCTTAATATGTCGTTAGTAATGAAGTCTTCAAACTCAACTGAAGATTCAAAATAATACCTGAGAGGTCTTTCTTATAAGTTTCCTTATAATGATAAATTTTGAAGTTGGCAATTGTGTCACCATGGCTCGTTAGAAGATTCATGATGATTCTATTTAGTTGTCATTTTTCTTGTTATTATTATTTTTGATCATGCTTGTCACCTTTTAAAGTTTGTTCTTGCATTTGTTTAAATGAAAATTTTCATGCTTATCTAGTAGTAATGACTGTATATAAATTATCAATTGAATATCAAAGACTTGAGTCTAGATATATAACCAAAATCTCCTGGAAACCATGTTGACATCCTTTTTGATGTGTGAGCACTATCATAAGCTTTCTTAATAATGTTTGCACCCATTTAGCAGAGATCAAGCTGTTACTTGTTTATTACTTTAAAAGAATGTATCAATTCATTAAATTTTGTTAGTCAACCAACCTATATTGTTCTACACAGATCATGTTTATGAAGTTAATTCTTTATCTTGACTCTGCTATTGAAGCATTCTTCGAAGCATTATTGAGTGACACGTCATGCACCTTTCTGGTGCATGCGGTGGGAACTTTGATTCTTTTAAATATCAGTGAAGGATCTCCTTGTAATGGGTGGGCTTTAAGTTTATTGTTGTTGACCTGGGCCTTTGTCTCTGCTCATCCATGAGAGAAAGGACATTGAGAAACTCTGCATGTGCCAGCTTTGTTTCAATATAAAGTTATCCAGCTTAATCTGTTTGGCCATACCAAGTAACATTGATCGATTATGTTCTTTGTTAACCACCACAAGACCTTTTCATTTTAGAGATTTCCAAAGTAGATACTGCCAATTATGCCATGGGATCCACCAAAACAGATAGAATTAACTAGGGTAATCTTATAGAACAAACAAAAAGGTTCCCCCAGTATAAACAAGCAGCTGATAGATTTTCCTGTTTTATCGACTAGGTTTTGAAAGAGAGCTTCAAAATCTATTGTGCAATCAATGATGGGATCATCAATCTCATGGACATGGTACTTTCGTTTTGATAGTAAGATTTTGTGTTTCTTGATAAAAAAAAGGAATTTAGCAACTCTAGATTAGTTTACCATTGGATCTAATGCAGTTCTTTGAGATGCCAAAATGTGATGCCATCAAGGCCCTTGAAATCTACAAAAGAGCCGGACGGCAGGTATATATTGTTCGTTACAAGGTCTCATTTTTCTGCTATTGACAACTAATTCTGCCCCCTCATTCTCTACAGGCAGAAGCTCTTTCTGAGTTTTATGAAGTTTGCAAACATTTGGAACTTGCCAGGAGATTTTGCTTCCCAACCCTGAGACAGGTTCTGTTTTATCTATTTTAGGTTTAGAATAGTATGAATACCTTATCTTTTTACCAACTAAACTAACCTGACTGAACTATTTAGCTTTTAACATCTAATTTGGTTCATCATTTAGTTGAGCTATATCTATCTAGAATATAAAAAATGTTAAAACCTTTCTCATATGTGAGCTTAAGCAGATAAATGAGTGAAAATTTTGTCCCCATCTAATCCTTGTTCCAAGAGTTGGACTCAAGCTACTCTGCCAGTCCATGCATGAGAGAGTGTATTATAAATTATTAAACCTTGTCTCAACTATTGGCTTACATCTAGAGGGTATTGGCAATGACTAATTTAACACTATCAAGTTGATGTGAAAGAATAAACTTGCTCCCACATTCCTCTTGAGGCATCTCTGAAATTTGTTGACTGAATATACTCTTTAGTTACATGGCAACTTTCCTACTATTGATGCTTTTTATGTATATTTTCTCAGTCACCTGCTTCGTTTCTTGCAACAATGGAAGAATACATCAAAGAAGCACCTGGGATTGGTTCTGTTTCAAGTAAGAATCTGGTGAGTGTAATTAAGTTTGCAGGTGCAAATATTTGCTTATATTGTTTCTTTTTCTAGATTGCTAAGAGCCTAGTCCTGTATAAGTAGTTTCAATTGGTTTTTTCCTTCATTCTGTTGCATGCAGTAAAGAAGCCCTCCAGCTATTTGCTACAGTAATAATTGGATTGGTGATAAATAAGTCTCTGACTAGAACATTTGGTCTTTTGTTCATAAGAATATTGGTTGTTATGCATGCAAGTGTCCAGGAGGAAGGATTATTTGATCAATTGTTGTGATGCAATGGATACTTTGTAAATACTATTGTAATAGATTTCTGTCCACTCACTAAATGATCTTTTACCATTACAATCATGATTCTTCTTTTTCTTTCCCTTTATGGGTTACATTTTGTTTGATTTTAGTTTTCCTTTGTCATTTTATATTTGTTGTTTGATAAATCTTTAAATGTGTCATCAAGAAGATAATATTCCTTGCTCACCCTATCCGAGAACTTGGATATCCCAATTTATGTCATAGCTCAGCATACACCATTTGGTAAAGGTGGATAATGATGAGGCTTAGTTGCTGAAAATCAAATGCAGAGCTATATTTTTGCCTAGCTTGCCATTGAAAAACACATATAAGATATGACACATAGGCGTAAAACTTGGTAAGGCCGGACTGAGTCTTCATCACGGTTGAATCTTGAAGCATTGTTTTACATATTTGCATAGTGAACAATTTGAACTGTTCTTGTTATTTGGAGCAACAACGTTAAGCTGTGGTGTTTTTTTATATTTAGAAGTTGCTCGATGAATTGTAGTTGATGTCTTCAATGGTTTTTTTCCAAAAAAGTGTAGAAATTAAACCACCCTACTTCCATTTACTAGATGTTAGAAGGAAGAAAGAAGGGATCCAGCTGAACTGGTAAAAAGTCAAGCAAGAAACCAAAATCAAGATCAACCAACAAAAAAGAACTGATGAGTCCGAAGAATACAGGTTCGCAAATCAATCCAATCAGATGAACTAAAACAAATACATGGAAGTCTCTGATGAAGCTTTTGCCATGAAATTGACTTGTAGTATATCTGGATACAATGAGCCAAATCACTTCTGTTGTTTTGTTAAGAATTAGATTGGGTCCTTTCCTTCTGGTTTAAGTTGGAATTGATGATAATTTAACCAATACTTTATCATTGGTACCATCGCAGGTTATGAGTCCTTACCTAGGTATTGTGCTAGGATGATATTGAGTTACCTGGGAAGTTGCGCTAAGCTTCTGATATCGAGTCCATTTGAATACTGTCTAATATATCACAGAGCTCTCTCAATTCACAATCACACTTTAAGACCCGTCATAAATTTCATTTCTTGAAGGAGTTATGAGGATTAATGTTCTCCAACATACTCTACACTTGCTAATGACAATACTCTACCATATTTTAGCTTTCTACTTGTGTTCATCAGGGACTTCAAATAAATTTGCTTATGTGAAACTTGTTTGAACCAGGAATATGAAGATAGTAACCCACCATCATACAATCAAGATGAAGCCCCTTCTCCGGAGAATGAAAAACCAGATGAGGAAGAGGAGGAACAGCCACCTGCAGGGGAACAACCACCAGAATCTGAACCTGTCACGGAGGTTGAATCTCAGCCTGCTACTACAGGAGACTTATTGGTAACCCATGTGTATCCTTTTGTATATTTATTTCGTGAAGGGTCTGCTTTAAAAGAATGATATCCATCTTTATATCATTATGCAGGGTTTGAATGAAATAAATCCTGCTGCTGCGGAACTTGAGGAAAACAATGCATTGGCTCTAGCCATCATTTCACCAGGTAGCCTAGTTTTCCTTTTCCTTTTTTTGTTTTTTAGATTAAATATCCACTTCTTTACAGTCAATATATTTTTCATGAGCACAGGAGAATATGCTGCTGTATTTCTTTATCTTGTACAAGAATACTTTTCAAGATCACATAAATTTATCATTATATTATTGTTAAATCCATGAAATCATTGCAAGCAACTATAATAATTTTTTAAATTTCCAGGGGATAATACAAAGCCTTCAACAACTGGTGACTTGCGTGGAACCGATTCTTCTGGTTGGGAATTAGCATTGGTAACTGCTCCCAGCAGCAACACCAGCCAGTTGGTTGAAAGCAAACTGGTATATTTGTTATTTATTTCCTTTCTATAATATTTATTTATGTCACTCGAACCTTCATAAATCATCATTTTGTAAATGCTATTTCTGTTTCACTACAAAGATCAATATGCTTGATATCGTTCAATGTGTAATTTGGGTCATTTCGTATTTAAGTTGATAGGAAGCTTGGAAAGCGAAATACAATTTGACTATTTGCTCACAAAAAATATCATACATTCAGATCAAGATCTTGTTTGCTTTTATTTACATTAATTTTAAGGTATCGGTTATACTCTTTGAGCATTAAAACTGAAAGCCAATAATCTACCTGTTCTTTGCTTCTTCAGTGTTGATCGATGCACAGCTTTAGAATAATCTACCTGTTCTTTTTAGTTCATCTCCATTTCATGGTTGCGGTGCAGGCTGGTGGATTTGACATGCTCTTGCTCGACAGCCTCTACGAAGACTCTGCCAGGAGACAACGAATGGCTTCGGCTGACAGCGGCGGGCTGGACGCCAATCCTTTTGATCTTAGAGATCCCTTCGCCATGTCGAACAGCATCGCTCCTCCACCAAGCGTGCAGATGGCTCTGATGGCACAACAGCAGCAGCAATATTACCAGCAGCAGCTGCAGCAACAGTACTGCTCACCACAACAGCAGCAGCAGTTTTATCAACCTCAATACCCTTCGCCGCAGCAGATGGGCTCTGCCAATCCCTTCGGTGACCTGTTCGTTGGCTTTTCACCGGGCGCAACCCCACAAGGCAATCAATATCTACTCTGAGGCCCTTCTTCGACGCACTATCCAATCTCCTATCACGGTCAGCTTTCTTGTACTGTTAACTACGTCACCAAGCATGAGTTCGACCAAACAACCGGTATGTTCTTCTACCGCAGGACGAGGCTTCATTTGTGCAGGCCATGCTCAAAGATGGAGTGCCCCTGCGATGCTTATCCATCTCATCTCGCTGGAGATAGTTCGGCCGACCAAGCATGAACACAACCTACACCAATTTCGAGTTCTTTTGGTAAAGCGTCTTTCTACATTAAACTGATCCATTTGTAACAATCCCTTATTATCATCCTGTGTGTTTAACCCCTGGCGGCAGCAACAGAGTATTCTGACATTGTTATTTTCTCTTTACGATATAATCTGATATGCAAGAAGGTTTGGACACTAACGAACCAAACACGCCAATTCACAGAAATTTGGGTGGAAGTGAAGCTATTGTTCGGATCATCTCTCATTCCTCAGCCTTATTCAATTCGATCCAAATCCAATTCATGGCCACATACGTACTATATAGATCTCAGATTAGACCTAGTCCGTATTCGTTTCTAAAAACAGTATGCATGACAGGGAGACATGCATTTGATTAGGATCATATTCGATGTACATTTTTCGTTGTATTAGAAGTCAATTTAAGATGATTCAGGATGCTTGGTCTTGAATTTGACTTGCATATTTTACTTAATCGTTTAAAAAAAGCATATAATTTTTAATAAATTGATTGCATTAATTATAACGTTCTTGATGAAGTTTTATATTACTTTCAATTAATTCAGATTTGTACTAGTATTTTCTATTAATTTAAATATTTTCTTTTTCATTTCTTATTTACGTAAGTTCTTCACACTTTTTTCCTGTGTTTTAGATGACCTTGTCATTTTGATATTTCGGATCCATGATAAATCCGCATGCAAACTTAATCTTCTCTATCCAACCCGGATCCGCACTGACCCGGTACTACAGCGGGTAGGATGCGGATCCAGCTGCCTACCCCATACTTGAGCGGACCCGACGCGCATGCTCGATCCTAATCGTTGCGTCTCAATTGTTCTCCCCAGCGGACCCGACGCGCATGATCCTAATCGTTGCGTCTCAATTGTTCTCCCCCTTCCTCTCTTCCTCCTCCCGTCTCCCCTTCGATGGCTCGATCGATCTTTGCCAGGACCGTAGCCGGAGCCTCGCCCAGCCTCACTACTGCCGCCCGCCTTTTCAGCTTCCGTCTCCTCTCGAGCCGTCCTGAGAAGGTAGAGCTCTTCGAGCAGGAGATCCAGGCAGAGGATCCCTACTCGGAGATCGAGGTCCTCGGGATGCGACGCCTCGAGGAAGCCATATACGCCATCATAGTTCGCAGATCCGCTCCCGATTGGCTGCCCTTCATCCCTGGCTCCTCCTACTGGGTTCCGCCCCGCAGACGCCCCCATGGTGTCATCGATCTCGTCCGCAGGCTCACCTATCCAATGACAGAGGACGAGATCATGTCGTTCACCACGGATCGCGGCTGGCCTTCCTCCGCCTATTTTGTGGAAGGTACTGAAGCAGATAACCTTTTGACTTGTTATTGATATATATTTTGTGGCCTCATATTGATATTCTTTTGGGAGCTTTCGAATTTATAGTTGATGTTACTATAACTAATAAAAATTTATGTGACCAAGGCGTCAGATTTTTAGTTTCTGGCGATGTCATCGCTTCTTCATAAATTAGTACCATATCAGTCAATTCAAGTCCCCGATTTGAGAATATGACAATGGTATAGATCAGGCTTAAAACAATACGTATTTCTTATTCTGTTTATTTATTGCCACTATTTGTAGATTGTCTTTCTCCTAAACTGGATTGTTCTACTAAGAAACTCATCTTACATAATTAACTTATGTGAATTTATATCAGAAGCCAGCTTTGTGTAATGAAATGTTCGGATTCTACAATGAACTGTTCATTCATATCGCATACAATTTTGTCACGAGAACATCATTCGTTTGGTGTTTCAGTCAGATTGACTCCAAGGATTATTCTAACAAATGCAAATATACATATCATGTACTTTCTTACAGTTTTTGTTCATTCTGTTGTTATTAATTTCTATCTTTATCACACAGGTTAGTGAGTACGGATCAGTAACCATGACTAGTTTCTCTATATGCCAAGTGATTTGTTCTGTGTACTTATGTCTTAACTACCCCTTTACTTGCCCTGTTACTTACTATTTACAAAGCAGTTCAGTCCATTTTTGTGCATACAATTTTTTTTTTTAACAATAGAGTAAAACCAGACTTGGGTGCTTATGCTAGTCATGTGTTTGGTGCTCTTAGACAAAGCATCTGCTTGAACAACTGGAGCTCAATGTAGATAACGTTAAGGTTAAACTCAACTATGCCAAATTGGAACTTTTTTAGTAGTGTTGGAATAAACCTCTAACTAGTACTTAAGCCATGATACCAGCCTTGCTGTATTGCAAAACGTGGATCTTAGATAACCCTTTATGACAGGTGTAATTACTGCAGTCATTTATTTATTTTTATCTACATGACTATTTGTCCGATGGCCCCATCTCTCATCTCCAAAGCTTGCCGATTGACCAGTTAACCTTGTATGAGCTAACTCTGAAGCTAAAGTTGGCCAATGAAATGGAAGCCAAAGTTAACAAATTCAGGCATATGTTTCATGATTTCATAACACACTTGCAATTCGTCCATTGTTTAAGATGATGATGTTCTCGGCAAAATGTAGATAAAGTATTGCAGAAATTCATTAATCATATCATAAATTACTATTTTATATATTGTGAAGAAAATACTATATTACTTCATATTTTCTTTCTGGGCATATATCTCCATGTTGTTAAGCTGGTTTGGTTTCTGCCAATGCTTTTAAGGTGGTCAGTTTCCAGCAGAGTTAGGTTGTTTGTTAAATTTTAATTAAAAAAAAAAACAAGATATGCATCTGTTTTGCCAGTGGAACTCATTTTTCTTTCAAAGTCCCTTCACTCATGTGCCTCCTATGGACTACAGGTACACCTCTGCAACCAGTGAAGAAGAGCAAAGGGAGGACCAAGGTGCACTCTGATGATGAAGAACGCTAAAGATCACCCAACAGGTTGCCGTTGAGGTTAGTGTTTTGTTGCTTATACTTGTTTGGGGAGTACAACGAACAAAGAAACCAGGATAGAAATCAATCAAACTTAATTCTTCTGCAAAAGTGAATTTATGTGAGTGTCATCTTTGACATTGTTCAGTCCAAACTTAATGAATGTCAGTGCTAGTGAATTTGTTATCGGAATTGGTGAATCTGTGTATTAATATGCAGGCTCTTTCATGCTGCGACTTAAATGCCAAGCATTTCAGCTCCTTGTACACATGGGAAGGGAGATTGTAGCTGTTGGCTTTCAGTTCACCAATGCAAACTAGTCCTACCTTCTCTTCCTGCCCCCAGGCATTCAGATGTTGCAACTTTGGTAAAACTTTGCTCATAATGTGATCAATAATGATCTAATCCACTTATGTTCATATCTATTCCATAATGAAAATGATAAAATTGGCATGTGACAACGGACAATGCCTCAATTCCAGTCTTTGCCAACAATTAGGCTTTGTTGATTTGATGTTTAGGTGATGCATTAGTAGAGTGCAGGAACCTCAGCTCTGCAAGATCTGGCTCAGAACCATTCAGATCTTCTCACCACGACATTGAAATCCTCCAAGGTAAACTTTGCCACCTTCAACTTTGTGGTTTGCTCTCTTTGGTTCTAGGAATAGGTGAAGTCGGTTATTATGTGGAGAGTAACTGATCAGTTGAATTGGTAGAGCCATTAATATTAACATTGGAAGGTAACCGCAGTCATTCTCTGTTGTGTTCCAACTTAAAATTTGAATCTTCTTTTTGTGAATAGATCCTTTTGTGATGCCTTGAGCTCTAATAGCAGTTTATGGGGCAAAAAGGATGAAGAAGATAAATGAAGTTAATATTTGGTGATGTAATGGCTTCGTAGTAATTATTGTCTGATGCAGCAATTTTTGGGGAAGAGAAGAGGAATTGTCGAAATATTTGGTGCTTCAAAACCTTAACAGTCGATTGGTCTGACGAATGGACGACAGCAGTTTCAAATTAGGAAGAGAAGCAACCTTAGTTTTGAGTCATTTTTGCCTGTTATAGTTGCAAAAACATTGATTGTCATCGCACCCTTGAACCCCTGGGCGACAAATAGCATGATGGGCATTTCAATGGTAGGACGATCATGGAGAGAGAGAGAGATCTCTTTGCATTATGGGTAAAATTGGGTTTTTTTTGTTATTTTATATGTTATCATAAGGGTTGCGGCATGTCACACGAAATATTAGTCATCTTAGTACCTTGGAATTCTTCGAGTGGCACGACACTTGACAAGGCTCTCAAATAGTAGGATTGTCACTTGAGGCCCTCTGGTTGCTTGTCATGTGGTCGTGTAGGTATTTTGTTTGGATCATTTTTCATGTGTTGTGATGATGCAAAATCTTGATGGAGCATGACTAGCCAACAACCTTTGGAATTTGGAGACAAAAGTGTGTACCACAAGGATAATCGAGTAAAGTTGTCAAGCCTTCATAGTGACAATGTTTTAATATTCTTCGATGTTTGCTATTGCTCACGTAAAAATGATCATTTATCAGTATGTCGAAACACCTCTTAACCTACCGTAGGCTCTTTGGCGCCATGCCAAAGAACACAATTTTGCATGGATGGAAGTTGAATCCCTGTGAGATATAGTGTTAGAATGACCTTAGCTACTTCCTTAAGAAGACACAATTTTGCATGGATGGAAGTTGAATACCTGTGAGATATTGGATTTGAAGGGTTAGAATGACCTTAGCTACTTCCTTAAGAAGCTTGGGTGACCAAATTCTTTTTTCAAAAGAAAAATTAAACTTTAATTGTAGGAGGAAAAATGAACTAAAACACCATCATTCTCATCTGATCCAGCAAACCAAAATAAAAAACTCAGCAGAAGGATTCTTGAGACAAACCCAATTACATTTGTTATGCTTTGCAAAGCTAGACTTTGGGACTGAATATTTGTTTATTCGCTTGTTGCAAACTGATTACATTTGTTTTACTTTGCAAACAGTGCAGTAGAAGGATTTCACTCACAAACGACATATATATATATTTACTTACTTGTCGTATCGCTACGTGGGCAAAACTACCCGGATTAGTCATTTTCACATATGTGACACAAAACATAAATGGATCTTTGAATGGCACAAAACTGGATTGACCTCCTTGTGACATTTTATTAAAATGTCAAACATCTCAATACCTCGCGAGGATCATATGTCAATTCTATCAATGACCAATTTTCTCAACTAGGCTTCACTTTTCAATATGCTATAACCATTAACCTTTCGATTTTCTTAATTATATAGCAGATAAATTCAGGAGAAAAATGTCTATGGGCCACAAAAGAGTTTTAGGACAAAATTTCACCAAAGACAAATGGGAAGGAAACACTCTTCTTATTGCCAACGGTCCTCATTTCTTCTTTAAGTAAGTTCTGCACACTTTTTTCCTGATGACCGTATCGTTTTGATATTTCGGATCCATGATAAATCCGCATACCATGCAAACATAACCTTCACCATCCAACTCGGATCCGCACTGACCCGGTTCTAAAGCGGGTAAGATGCGGATCCAGCTGCCTACCCGATTACTTGAGCGGTCCTCTCGATCCTTGTCGACCGTTCTTTCCCGTCCTCTCTTCGTCTTCTCGTCTCTCCTTCGATGGCTTGGTTGCTCTCTGCCAGAACCGTAGCCGGAGCCTCGCCCAGCCTCACTACTGCCGCCCGCCCTTTCAGCCTTCGTCGCCTCTCCGGCCGTCCCGACGAGAAGGTAGACCTCGTCCAGCCGGAGATCGACGCGGAGGATCCCTCCTCGGAGATCGAGGTCTTCGGGATGCTACGCCTCGAGGAAGCCATACACACCATCATAGTTCGCAGATCCGCTCCCGATTGGCTGCCTTTCATCCCTGGCTCCTCCTACTGGGTTCCGCGCCGCGGGCGCCCCCCTGGTGTCGTCGAGCTCGTCAGCAAGTTCACCAATCCGATGACAGTGGACGAGATCTTGTCGTTCACCAGCGATCCTGTCTTGTCTCCCTCCGCCTATTTCGTGGAAGGTAATGAAGCAGATATCCTTTTGACTTGTTCTTGATATATATTTTGTGGCCTTATATTGATATTCTTTTGGGAGCTTTCGAATTTATAGTTGATGCTACTATAACTATTATAAATTTATGTGATCAAGGCGTCAGATTTTTAGTTTCTGGCGATGTCATCGCTTCTTCATAAATCAGTACCGTTTCAGTCAATTCAAGTCCCCAATTTGAGAATATGACAATCGTTTAGATCAGGCTTAAAAAAAAAAATGTATTTCTTATTCCGTTTCTTGATTGCCACCATTTTTAGTTTGTCTTTCTCCTAAACTGGATTGTTCTACTAAGAAACTCATCTTACATAATTAACTTGTGTGAATTTATATCAGAAGCCAGCTTTGTGTGATGAAATGTTTGGATTCTGCAATGAAATGTTCATTCATCTCGCATACAATTTTGTCATGAAAACATCATTCGTTTGGTGTTTCAATCAGATTGAGTCCGAGGATTATTCTTACACATACAAATATACATGTCATGTACTTACAGTTTTTGTTCATTCTGTTGTTATTAATTGCTATCTTTATCACACAGGTTAGCGAGCATTGATCAGTAACCATGTGATAGAGAATCACCTAGCTTTACAAAAGATTTCAGAAAAAATTATTCAAGGCAAAGAAATCAACAAAAAATGATCAATTAGTTGGTCTAGAAATTCTAAGAATTGTGTTGAAAAAAAAAAAAAATTCTTTTGGTCTTTCTAAGAACTCCTTTTGTATTAAGTGCACTCATTTACTATTTAGATATCCTAGAAGTCACATTTTGAATTTCTAAAAATCATACTAATTTCCTAGGAGATTACTCTTGGGAATCACTGTCTTCATTAATTGCATCTTCTCTAGTCTCTTACTCTCCTCCCTTATTACATACTTCTCTTTCTTTCTCTTCCCCTCTCTTTCTCTTTACTTTCCTGCTCTGTTTCTACATCAATGTGGTATCAGAGCCCATTAAGAAATCTGCTCTATACCCCATTGGATTTCAAGTAGCAACAAAAGTTTTGATCAACACTAAAGGATCCTTGCACTTTCAACGTCAACCCCTTGCATGTGGAGTTGAACTTTGGGCCGACTATTCATATGGAATTGGTGGATCACATAGGTCTTAGTGTTGGGTAAATTTTTGAAAACTTTACTAATAATTTTTTTTTGTTGGAAAGAAAAATCGTATATTTCATTAGATTATGGTTTTGATCAATCTCCCCTTGTTTTCTCCCTTTTGTTTATCACCCTCTCTCTCGCCTTTAGTTATGACTACACTACCATTAAAATTTGAACCCTTGAAGGTTGTCAAAAAAAAAAAGAAGAAGTGAGGAACAAAGTAAGAACCATTGAAACTTTGTTTCTATTTTCTACATTACAACAATTAACAACCTCATTACCAAAAGGTAATTTGTTGATAGCATTAGAATCATGAATCGACGAGGTGAATACCAAACCAATCATTATGAATCCCTAAACCAATAGAGTGAGGTAGACACTCTTAGAATCAAGCTAGCGGATCATGACACAATGTTGAACCAATTATGTGACTAAATTACCTAAGTCCTAAGAACTCTTTAACATCTTGAAAAACGACCCATGAATGAGGAGGTTGATGGGTCGGTTAGGGTACATGTCTATTCTCTATAATCCATAGCTTTAAATCAAAGAATTTTACCTAATCCCCAAGCCCCAATTCGAACAAATCCTAGGTCTACCTATAGGGCACCTGTTCACAATTATGCTCCAACAATTCCTTATGACCAAGCCTTTAACCTTAACGATGAATTCTTAGAACCTACTAGAAATCCACAAACCCAAGTAAGGGGCTAACGAGTTCGGTTTGTTGACAATTTTGGGGAAATTACTAGAAGAGTCAAAGTGGATGTGTCGGACTTTGAAGGTAGGTTTAACCCAAATGTGTTTGTTGACTGGTTAGATAAGATGGAAGTCTACTTTGAATGATATGGAATGATTGATATTGAACATGTACGATTTGCAAAAATAAAACTAATAGGGTCCACTAGGAAATATTAACATATCCAATGTAGTTTTGAACACCGTCGAGAGCCTCCCATCACTCAATGAGAAGTCATGAAACAAAAACTTAAGGAAAAATATTTACCAACTACTTTTGAAACCAATTGGTTGAACAATTGTTAAACCTTGAACAATTGAATTCTAGTGCAGCAGAGTATTTGGCAAAATTTGAGGAACTTTTACTTAGGTGTGAAATATAAGAGGACTAAATTATCACTATATGAAGATTTGTTAATGGGTCGAGATTTGACATCCAACGGAAAGTCTCTTTTAGTTTCCCTAACATTATGGAGGAAGCTTCCCGACGAGCTCATAAGTTTGAGAAGTACATCAAACTTTATCCAATTCGTTAAGCATCATCTCAATTTCTCAACACTAGAACTATTACCCAATCTACCCCAAGTAGTGGCTCTGTCAAGTTAAAAATCCCCACTACTAGCAATAATCTTGGCCCAACCAAGAATCATCCTACTCATTCAACTGCTCATTCTCAAACTAGTTCGTTTTCATTCCAGTGTCATTATTTCTATATTAGAGGTCATATTATCTCTCATTGTCCTCAACGTATCCTTACCTTAAAACAAGAATCAAATGATCAAATCGAGGAAGTAGATCAAGTAATTGAATCCAAAGCCTACTCAGGTGATGAAAACGAACTAGAAATTAAAGATGCCCATGTTAATGTTGTTCATATTGTTCTTTCTACCGCTAGTGATTCCAATAAATGAAAGAGGACAAGTATCTTCCATATTTTTATTTAAAGCGGGAAAGAACTAACAAATTAGTTATTGATGGGGATAGCACTATGAACATAGCCTCAAAATCTGCTATCAAGAGACTAAACTTTAAGGTAGGGTCATATCTGACCCCATTCAAAGTAGCCTGGGTTGACAAAACAATTCTACTCTTGATCGAGAGATGCCTAATATCAATCAAAATGGGCGATTACCAAAATGAGATTTATTGTGACGTCCTATCCATGGACGTTGCCCACATTCTTTTAGGTTGGCGTTGGTTGTATGACTTTTATGTTACTAATCATGGAAGAGAAAACATTTATGCCTTTCCATACAAAGGCAAAAATATCATCCTGCAACCAGCAAAATTGTCAGAAAAGGGCAAATTAGGAATTCCCTAGTCTCCTCCACAAGCGCCAACCACTAAAGGACTCCACTTACCGGATCCTAAATCTTTTGAAATAGAGAGCCTTGATAACAAATTTTGCATGGCCATCATTGGTAGAGAAATTCCTAGCCCGTGCACTATTCTTAGCCTAACTCCTAAGGTTAAATTCTTATTAGATGAATTTTCTGATGTCATACCCTCGGAATTACCTAGTGAAATGCCACCCTTACGGGAAATCCAATATGTCATTGACCTTCTCTTAGGATCGCACCTCCCTAATCTCTCACATTATAGAATAAATCATAAGGAGAGAGTCGTGTTAAACAAATAAGTTTAACTTTTGGCTAAAGGCTTACCTCAGTCCTTGCGCTATCATTGCCTTGTTAACCCCTAAGAAAGATGGGTCGTGGAGGACATGTGTGGTTAGTCGAACGATCAACAAAATAACAATCAAATATCACTTCCTGATTCCTCGTCTTGTGGAGATGCTAGACCTTCTCGTTGGATCTAGTTGGTTTTCGAAAATTGATTCTTCAAGTTGAGGAGATATTAGACCTTCTCGTTGGATCTAGTTGGTTTTCAAAAATTAACCTGAGAAGCGAATACGACCAAATTTGTATTAGACTTGGTGACGAATAGAAAACAACATTGAAAACTTGATGGTATATATGAATGGCTAGTGATGCCCTTTGGTCTATCTAATGCCCCAAGCATTTTCATGCGCTTCATGAACCAAGTTTTACAACCCTACATAAGCAAATTTGTTGTAATATACTTTAATGACATCTTGATCTTTAGTAAGACCAAAGAGAATCATTTAGAACATCTTCGATAGATTCTTACTACCCTTTGAGTTGCTAAGCTCTATGTCAATCCTAAAAAGTGTTAGTTCATACAAACCCATGTCCTATCTCTAGGCTTCGTCATTTCTGCCCAAGGTGTTGCCCTTGATCCAGGAAAAATCTATGTCATTTTAGAATGGCCCTAGCCTAAAACCCTTTATGAGATTCGTAGTTTCCATGGAGTAGTCTCTTTTTATAGGAGATCCATTAGAGGGTTTAGTTCTATCATGACACCTATCATCGATTGCCTAAAGAAATATGAGTTTTCTTGGACCCTGACTGTTACTAAAGCCTTTGCTGACATCAAAACGAAAATGACCATCGCTTCTATTCTTAGGCACCCTAGCTTTAGTAAACCCTTTGAGGTTACTTGTGATGCCTCTGGTATAGGCATAGGAGGAATTCTTAGTCAAGAGGGTCAGCTTATTGCCTTTTTCAGTGAGAAACTTAATGATGCAAAACAACATTATTTTACTTATGGCAAAATTCTACGCGATTGTGCAATGTCTTAGGTATTGGCGATATTACCTTCTGTCGCAAGAGTTTGTCTTGTTGTCTGACTACTAGGCCCTAAGGTACTTACATGCCCAAAAGAAGTTAAGTGCTCGACATGCTAAGTGGGTTGAGTTTCTCAACGAATACTCTTTTGTAATTAAGCATTGTTTTGGCACTCAAAATAAAGTTGTCAATGCCTTTAGCAGAATTTCTACATTCCTATCTAGTATTTACCATGAGTGTCAAGGTCATAGGATTCGAGCAATTAAAAGAAGAGTATACCTAATATCCAAACTTTAGTCACATATATTGAGAAGTCCAAAATGGAAACCATTGTGAACATACGGATTTCATTCTTAAGGGTGGTTACCTTTTTCAATCTATTAGATTGTGTGTTCCTTGATCCTCCTTTCGTGACTTCCTTGTTAGGGAAATGCTCACCGGTGGATTAGCAAGTTACCTAGGTCGAGACAAGACCATTGCATTAGTCGAGGATAAATTTTATTGGCGTTCCTTAAAGCGAGATGTTGCTCGGGTGATGTCGTAGTATCGCACCTGGCAATTTTCCAAAACTCACAAACACAATACTGGCTCATACACCCCAGTACTCATTTTGCCTTCACCATGGCAAGATGCAAGTTTAGATTTTGCCCTTGGACTTCCCAAAACAACTTGTGGCCATAACTCTATTCTAGTTGTCGTTGATCAATTTTAAAAAATGGCCCACTTTATCCCATGTAACAAGACCAACGACGCCTCGGACATTGCTAAATTGTTCTTTCGGGAAGTGGTTAAATTACATGGCTTGCCCTTAACCATGGTGTCCGATTGGGATGTGAAATTTGTTAGCTACTTTTGAAAAATTTTGTGGAAACAATTTGGCACAACATTGAAGTTCTCTTTTGCCTTTCACCTAAACTAATGGTCAAATTGAGGTTGTTAATCGTTCCTTGAAAATCTTCTTAGATGTTTAGTTGGGTGAAACCCAGAAACTAGAACTTAACCTTTTCCACTATAGAATTTGCATACACTAACACTATCAACTACTCCATCGGAAAAAGCTCATTTCAAACTGTCCTTGGCTATACTCCTTGCACCCCCATTGACCTTGCACCCATTTTACTTGGCTATCGTGCCTCGGAACTAGTCCACTCCTTCGCTCAACATATTCATTATTTGCATGTCGAGATTCGATGTAAAATTACCTTAGGTAATGAAAGTTACAAGCTTGCTGTTAATGCACATCGTAGAAGCCAAGAGTTTCAAGCCATTGGTCCTTTCCCCATTATTCAAAAACTAAGATCTAATGCATATATACTTGATTTGCCTTTCGACCTAAATATTAGTCTAGTTTTCAATATGGAGGATTTAACTCCATATCATGATACTTTTGAGCCTTCTCTATCTATCGATGTTCTTGCAAGTAACAATTCTCCCAAAGCACCGATTCTGCCACAACACAGGACTGACGTAGAGGCCATTTTTGATGATCGTCTTGTTATGTCTGCTACTAACATTGCTGGACACTTTCGTGTCAAGTGACGTGATCGTCTAGTTTTTGGTATCACTTGGATTACTTGCGAGGAACTTTGTAACTTTTCACTAGACTTATTGGACCAGTACCTTGCAAATCACTCTTCGGGGTCGAGTTCTTTTTCATCGGGGAAGAATGATGGAGAGTCATCTAGCTTTACAAAGGATTTCAGAAAAGTTTATTCTAGGCAATGAAATCAACAAAAAGTCATCAATTAGTTGGTCTAGAAATTCTAAGAGTTGTTGAATTTTTTTTAAAAAGTCTCTTGGTCTTTCTAGATACTCTTTTTGTATTAATTACATTATTGTATTAAGTGCACTCATTTAGTACTTAGGTATTCTAGAAGTCACATTTTGGATTTCTAAAAAGCATACTAATTTTTAAGAGATTACTCTTGGAAATCAATGTCTTGATTAATTATACCAAGGCTCCTAAACCCTTATAAATAGTGGAGCTTGTCAATGGATCAAACATTTTCAGATTTGAATGAAAAGAATTATATCTTATCTAGTCTCTTACTTTCCTCTCTTATCTCACACTTCTCTTTCTCTTTACTTTCCTACTCTGTTCTACATCACCATGACTAGTTTCTTGATATACTAAGTGATTTATTCTGTGTACTTATGCCTTAATGGCCTGTTTGTTTTCCCTGTTACTATTTACAAAGCAGTTCGGTCCATTTTTGGGCACAATTTTTTTTTTTACAGTAGAGTAAAACCATACTTGGGTGCTTATGCTAGTCATGTGTTTGGTGCCCTTAGACAAAGCATCTGCTTGAACACCTGGAGCACAATGTAGATAGCTTTTAGGTTAAAGTCAGCTATGCCAAATTTGCAACTTTTTTAGTAGTGTTGGAATAAACCTCTAACTAGTACTTAAGCCACAATACTGGCCTTACTGTATTGCAAAATATGGATCTTAGATAACCCTTTATGACAGGTGTAATTTCTGCAGGCATTTATTTATTTCTATCTACATGACTGTATCGATGGCCCCATCTCTCACCTCCAAAGCTTTCCAATTGACCAGTTAACCTTGTATGAGCTAACTCTGAAGCTTAAGTCAGCCAATGAAATGGAAGCCAAAGTTAACAAACTCAGGTATATGTTTCATGATCTCATAACAACTTGCAGCACGTTCATTGTTTAACATGATGATGTTCTCAGAAAAATTTAGATAAAGTACTGCAGAAATCCATTAATCATATCATAAACTACTATTTTATATATTGTGAAGAAAATACTATATTACTTCATATTTTCTTTCTGGGCATATATCTCCATGTCGTTAAGCTGGTTTGGTTTCTGCCTATGCTTTTAAGGTGGTCAGTTTCCAGCAGAGTTAGGTTGTTTGTTAAATTTTAATTAAAAGAAATACAAGATATGCATCTGTTTTGCTGGTCGAATTCATTTTCTTTCAAAGTCCCTTTACTCATGTGCCTCTTGTGGACTACAGGTACAGCTCCGCAACCAATGAGGAAGATCAAAGGGAGGACCAAGGTGTTCTCTGATGATGAAAAAAGCTGAACGTCACCCAACAAGCTTTCGCTGGCGTTAGTTTTTTGTTGCTTATACGAGGAGTACAACGAACAAAGAAACCAGGATAGAACTCAATCGAACTGAATTCTTCTGCGAGTGTGAATTTATGTGTGCCATCTTTGACATTGCTAAGCCCAAACTTAATGAATATTAGTGCTAGTGAATTTGTTATCGGGATTGCTGAATCTGTGTACTAATATGCTGGCTCTTTCACAGCGACTTAAATGCCAAGCATTCTATCTCCTTTTACACATGGGTAGGGAGATTGCAGCTGTTGGCTTTCAGTCCACCAATGCAAACTAGTCCTACCTTCTCTTCCTGCCCCCAGGCATTCAGATGTTGAAACTTTGGTAAAACTTTGTTCATAATGTGATCAATAATGATCTGATCCACTCATGTCCATATCTATTCCATAATGAAAATGATAAAAATTGGCATGTGAAAACGGACAATGCCTCATTTCCAGTCTTTGCCAACAATTAGGTTTTTGTTGATTTGATGTGTATGTGATGCATTAGTAGAGTGCAGGAACCTCAGCTCTGCAATATCTGGCTCAGAACCATTCAGATCTGCTCACCACAGCATCGAAATCCTCCAAGGTAAAACTTTGCCATTTTTGTGGTTTGCTCTCTTTTGTTCATGGAATAGGTGAAGTCGGGTATTATGTGGAGGGTAACCAATCAGTTGAATTGGTAGAGCCATTAATATTAACATTGGAAGGTAACCACAGTCATTCTCCGTTGTGTTCCAACTTAAAATACGAAGCCTTCTTTTAGTGAATAGTTCCTTTTGTGATGCTTTGAGCTCTTACAGCAGTTTTTGGGGCAAAATGGATGAAGAAGATATATGAAGTTAATATTTGGTGATGTAATGGCTTCGTAGTTAATTGTCTGATGCAGCGATTTGTGGGGAAGAGAAGAGGAATTGATGAAATATTTGGTGCTTTAAAACTTTAATAGTCAATCGATCTGTGGAATGGACGACAGCAGTTTCGAATTAGGAAGAGAAGCAACCTTAGTTTTGAGTCATTTTTGCCTGTTATAGTTGCAAAAATATTGATTGTCATAGCACCCCTATAACCCCTTGGCGGAAACAAGTAGGATGGGCATGGAGAGAGAGTGAGCTTTGCATTATGGGTAAAGCTCACTTGATAAAGCTGTTGGTATTTTACTGTCATCAGGATGGTTGCAGCATGCGACACTCTCTAAACGGCACAACACTTGATAAAGCTCTCAAGTAATAGGATTGTCAGTCAAGGTCCTCTCCTTGCTTGTCAAGTGGTTATCTAGTAATCGAGTAGGTGTTTTGTTTTAGATCATTTTCATGAGTTGTGATGATCATAATGTCACGGATGATCGTCATGCACCCGTAACACCTTTATCAATGGATCGTTTGTTGTTTTTCTTTATCTGTACATATGTTTGATGGCGTATTTACCCTCTGGACAAGTTTGTAGTTGTTTACTTAGGCGATATCATTGTTTACAGCCAAACGCTTGAAGAGTATGTCAAGTACATTCAAACAATTTTCAAAATTCTCAAGAAGAACATTTTGTTGATGAAAAGAGAGAAGTGCTACTTTGCTCAAACGAAGATTTTATTCTTAGGGCATCAAATCGACGAGGGTTCCACTCGAATGGACAAATCGAATGTGCAAGTTATGACAAAGTGGTGGACACCAAAGAAGGTACCGGAGTAGATATCCTTCATTGGTTTCATCAACTATTATTAATGCTTCATAGTTGGGTACTCGAAGCGTGCATCTTCATTGACGAAGTTGTTGAAAAAGGAATAGCTTTGGCGATAGTTAGATATATATGAGGTGGCATTCCAAGACTTAAAGGCTGTTGTGTGAGAAGAATCGATACTTAAATTATCGGACTATGGGAAGCCTTTTGAAGTCTATGCAAATGCTTCAGACTTCGTTATTGAGAGATTACTTATGCAGGAGGGTCACCTCGTGGCCTATAAGAGTCACAAGCTCAACGAGACCAAGTGACGGTGTCTAGGTCATGAGAAGGAGATGATAGTGATATAAGTTTGGTGGCACTACCTTCTTAAAACGTGATTTGTGCTAAGGACGGATAACATCACATTGAGTTACTTCCAAACTCAAAAGAAGCTCTCCCTAAAGTAAGCATGGTAGCAGGACTTCCTCGCTGAATTTGATATAGCAATGAAGTACAAGCTCCCTAAAGTAAGTGGAGCTGGTGAATGCCGTTCAACTGGAAGGTGGAGGCCAAGTAAGTCAACTGCACTCTAACTTCTTTTTCAGGATCAAGGATGGACTGTACAGTGATTCTCATGTAGTAATTTTGATACAATTGATCAAAGAATATAAGGTATGATAATTTTGAGTCTAGGAGGGACTCGTCTATACTAAAGAGAATAGAGTTTATATTCCTCAAGCGGACAATTTGAGACCCTTGAGAGAGTATCATGATTCCCTTTGGGCAGGACATTTGGGTATTCAGTAAACATTGGCTCTCATGGAGAGGGCCTTATATTGGCTAAAGATGAGGATTGATGTGGAGGAATATGTTTGGTTGTGCCTTACTTGCCAAAAGGTAGAGCAACGAAAGTCGATGGGACTTTTTGAGCTATTGCTTATACTAGAAAGGTTGTGGGAAAGCATTTCCTTTGACTTTATATCAAGCTTACCGGTAATAGAGAGACTTTGATTGATACTCATGATGGTTGATCGATTTTCAAAATATACAACATTCATCGTCGCACCCCTACACTGCTCAATGGAGGAAGCAACCAACTTGATGATGAAGTATCAGAGAGTCCCGTACAATATCATAAATGATCAAAACTTAAAATTCTTGGGACAATTATAGACCGACCTATTCAAATTGTTAGAGATATAAGTTATACTTCTCCACAAGCCTCTACTCTTATATGGATGACCAAATTAAAAAAATAAATTTGCTCATTGAGTAATATCTTCAGTACTACATAAGTGCCAACTAATAGGATTTGGTGAAGTTGCTGGATATAGCTTAGTTTTCCTATAACTTGTAGCAAAGTTCTATATTCAACAAGAGCCTATTCAAGATCATTACAGGATAACAATTGTCCAACTCCCCATACCTTGGTAATAAGTTATACCAAAAGTGGCCCGTCAGCATATCATTTTACAAAAGAATGACATCAAAATGCATATATTGTATGAGCTTACTTAGAGAAGATGATAAAAAAGATGAAAAAGTTGACAGATTTGGGAAGGTGACTATAGGAGTTTAAAGTCGACGACTTGGTGTTGATAAAGCTCCAACCAATATCACTTTAGTTCTTTAGGCATAAAGTGCATAACGAATTGGTGCGTAATTATGAAGAGCTCTTCTCGATTATCAGCATGGTAGGTAATGTCTTATATAAGTTACAACTATCATTGTGGCTTCAAATTCATAATGTCTTTCACACGAGCAACTTGAAAGTCTATTACTTAGATTCGCAAGATTCTTCCCAAAGTATTCTAACTTAACTATCTCCTACCAGAGCTTCATACGAAAAGTAAGTTGAAGTCATTTTAGCAGATCGCAAGACAAAGTTATCCAACAGAACAGAACATAAAGAGTACTTGGTGAAGTGGCGAAAGCTTCCCCGAACAGAAGCTAATTATGAGCCTAAAATCACCTTGCGACATAAAGTAGTTATTAAAGCCTACCAGCAAGCGTCGACGAGGGCATCAATAGTTTAAGTGGGGGCAATTGTCACAGACAATCATCGCGTAACCACAATGCTTTCGTCAATGGGTCATTTGTCACTTTTGTTTGCTTGTATATATATTTGATAGTATATTTTACATTATTTTTGTTTGAAAACTATGAATAGAAATAGTTTACAAGGCTACAGTGTGATCATTTACCAAAATGGGCAAAATTATCTCATGATGATCTAGTTTTCGTGTGTCATGACTTATTTTCTATAGGCTATGGTGCGGAGTAAAATGTCAACCATCTTCGCACCCCTAGAACCCCTCGGGTGGCACAGGGCTGGATAGAAATTTATAATAATGTTGGACGTTGATTGGATTTACAAGTTTGCATGTTAAGTAAATGAGAACTTATCAACGCGCTAGACACCTGGTGAGCAATCATTTGCGAACTTGCAACTATTCGTTTGCCTTCTAAAGTCCTTGTTTTTCTCCTTCATCTCTTTTCTCTTTTGCACACCAAGTGTTTGTTGAATTACTTGTAAAGTTATTCACTTTGTAAGACACAAGGACTTGTGTATCGCTTGTTTTTGAACGAATCAATTTATTCTTTTATAAGTTTTTTAGAACATGAATAAGATCGCAACTAGACTGACCTTTTGCGGAGGGATAATGCAAGAGTATTTCACGACATAAATAATTTCAATTAAATCCATAACAATAAACTTAAATGAAGCATGACTATCCTACCTTGGGAATTTGGAGATAAAAGTGTATACCACAAGAATAATTAAGTTGTGATGTTTTTCTATTCTTCGATGTTTGCTATTCCTCACAAGAAAAAAAAAAAAAAAAAAAAAAAGGTTATCGTGTGTCATTACGTGGAAACACATCTGAACCTACCGTAGGCTCTTTGGCGCCATGCCAAAAAGCACAAATTTGCGTGGATGGAAGTTGAATCCTCGTGAGATATTGGATTTGAAGTGTCAGAATGACCTTTGCTACTTCCTTAAGAAGCTTGGGTGACCAAATTCTTTTTTCAAAAGAAAAATTAAACTTTACTGGTAAGAGTAAAAACGAACCAAAACATCACTCTTCGCATCTGATCCAGCGAACCCAAAAAGAAAAGAAAAAAAAAAAAGAACAGCTCAACGGAACGATTTCCGATCCAAACCCGATTAAATTTGTTGTACTTTGCAAAGCTAACCTTTGGAAATGAATGCGACTCTCGAGTGGAAGGATGATTGCATAGGATCTGTTTACTCGCTCATTGAATCGCTACATGGGCAAAACTATCCACTGTGATATGTGACACAAAACATCTTTGAATGGCACACAAAATTGGACTGACCTCGTTGTGGCACACTCAAACATATCAACACCTCGAGTGACGAAGCTTTGTGACACAGCGATCGATCAATGTCATGCTCTGTTCCTCGCACTAAGCGACCTCATTCTGTGTGACTGCTACATGCGATCATGTTAGTCATCTCAACAACACCTCGAACTCATTGGCAATTGATACAAGACTGGATAAGACTGACAGATGCACTCAACTTGCCTTCATGTGATGCAGCATGTTTGTGATCTCAACAACTTGAATCTTGAATATGACTACAGGACTAGACGAGACTCTCGAATGCACTCAACTTGCCTTCATGTGATGCAGCATGTTTGTGATCTCAACAACTTGAATCTTGAATATGACTACAGGACTAGACGAGACTCTCGAATGCACTCAACTTGCCTTCATGTGATGCAGCATGTTTGTGATCTCAACAACTTGAATCTTGAATATGACTACAGGACTAGACGAGACTCTCGAATGCACTCAACTTGCCTTCACCTCGCCCGTTGCATATCAAGATTCAAGAATCAGCAAATTTGATGGAACTCCGTTGCACAAAGTAACGCATGAAAAGAATGATATGAAAGATACACACACCCTCTTCCTCTCCACCTTGGTTCATATGATGCTTCGATTATTGCGTTCCAAAGGTGTTGTGTTCTCTCAGATGCTCTAATTGATTACTCAAGCCGACTTCATGATTTCTTCCTTTAGCAGCGCACTATAATCTCTTCAAACTTTTCTTCCTTGCATCCATCTTTCGTCTATCTACCTGAGCTTTTACAGCAACCATCCCTTCCGTCTTTTGAGCTGCTGATGCTCCAACAGTGGCACTTTCTGTTGGAAGAACAGGAACAACATTCTCATCTCGAGCATTTTGCGCCGGTACTTCTGCGGGCACAGTTGATGGTGCAGAAAGCAGCGGCATTTGATCACCAGAGACCACGTTCGCTTGATCCACATTCAGAGCTGTAGTAGACTCAGAGATGCCCGGCTGGCACTTGGGTTTTGGTTTAAGGGCATGAATTCCAGTGTATAACCTGCATAAATGCATCATACAATTATTTTCTCCTACTTGTTTTAGCCTTCCATGAAAAAGTAGACTGTATAATTGTGACTATTACTACCAATGAAAAATGGTGGAGCATACAAGATCAGAACCTAGTTAGGATGCCCAACTAGTTTTATGATAGAAAGATGGAGACAGATAGAAAGAGAAAAAAAATGAAAGAAACTTTACCTTGCATGCTTCGCGTACTCCTCATAGTTTTCAAGCAACATTTTTCCAGCTTGTTCATTCAGGGCAGACTCGGGAAATGGTTCAATCAGCAGGCATCTTACCACCTGTCACACGAAATCAACATGTAGAGCGCTCATTTAATACAAGAAAACTTGTTATTTGTTCATCAAGTAATATCAGGGTCTTAGAAACCAGTTTTCAGGTTGGTGCTAAAACATAGCCTTGGAGTGTGGAAAAAGGAAAGATAAAAGAACAGTTGATTGCCAGGATTCTAAAATCACTCTCTACAAGTTGGATTTTTCTATGTTCAGATGGAGACATTTGAGCTTACAATCAGAACATGTCTTAGTCCAAGACTTGGATTCCAATCCTTCTTCAGTGTGTTGACACAAATTTCACCATTTGTCGCAATGTTTGGATGAAATATTTTGGTTAGGAAGTAGCCTGTGCAAGCAGAAGAAAAGTTGATACAATGCAAACAGTAATTCTTTTGTAATCAAGATGAAAAAGAAACAGACACGGTCGGATTCAATATTTAGTGAATGACCTTTTGGAGGTGACTGGGGGAAGTCATGAGACAATAATAGCTTCATGCGGAATGTACCATTCTCATATGGTGTTCCAGCTGCAAAACACATGTAGCACAAACTTGTCAAGCGTTAGACTCGATGCTAAATTAAAATGGAATGATGCTACATCTTTCGATCACCTACCAGGACCCTCAATATCAGCAAAAATAGTAGTAAAGTCATCATCATTTACAACCACTTTTATTCCTTCCGGAGGTGATTCATCTAGGTTCTTGAGTTCCCTCGCTAGCTGTTTGATGACATTTGGTGGAAGATTCTCATTGGTTGCCTGCTTGCAGTAACAAGCATTAAGTGGCAAAAGAAAACACACATCAGTGGATTTATCATATGTATGAATCCCCAAAAATATCTAAGTTGAAAGTGAAATTGCTTATGTACCATTGCTGGAAAATATGTAGGTTTCTTCACTTTAAAGATTAGCTCTCAGGATGCTTTATCCAGGCAGTAATTGAGTTGAATCACAGCACAATATTCAAATTTGCCAAGACAAGTCTGCAGAAAATATATTATAAGCATTAACTTTTCAATTTTCTTAATTATATAGCAGATAAATTCGGGAGAAAAATGTCTTTGGGCCACTCTTCTTATTGCCAACCATAAAATTCCACCCATTTGAAGGAAGCCACATAAACACTTCAGTTCTTCAAGGAAGCATCCACGGCTTATACATGCTAGATACTATTTAGACTATCAGCACCACTTATTTAGATTCATCAAACATTATTAACCACATAATTGCAAAGTTTACTTTCATAAATTCATATGATAATAATGTTCTATAAGATATGCCACCTTGATTCTCAAAGAAGAGAGAACTTGCAAATAACCAAACAAAAGTTGGCGAGATGAGATTTTGCTCAAATGCATAGCATGAGCAATTATCAATGCTGCTAATGATAAAAAAAAATGATACACTGGACCATGTGCAGATGATAAACAGATAAACACATCTTCACCCAATAGAATTTATTGAATGCTAATATTTGCTAAAAAGGATAACAGCAGAGAAATTTTTATTTTCAATATTAGTATAGATTTTCTGCATAACATGATATTGTGGTTGATGGAGATGGTACACATGGTCCCTCCAATTGAGCAATGTTCATATGCCAACATGACAGCTGACACGACAAGACCCAAATTATTTCTTGATTCATGATTGGGGCCAACACTACGGCAACTCTTTGTCTCTAAATTTTGTACACATTATATATATATATATATATAATCATTAACAGGATCCACTGGAACAAGCTCCAATACCTGTTGATCCTCATCTTGCATCTTATGACGTTGGGCATACTGGAGGCTAGCACATAGGAGGTCGGTGCACACAAAGCCAACAAATCATAGATTGGGCACATCGGGGGTTCAGAATATAGGAGATCAACACATCAAAGGTCATGACATCTTAACGTGTTTGGTACCAACTAAAATTGACAGAAATCAACCACAATTCATTGAAACATAACATTACTAGCTGAAATTGATCCATATCGAACCAGTAGCCGAAGCCTGCACCAAAGATCCATTTTGCTCCTTTCAAGAGCTCGAGGGAATATACATACATATGTATACATATATATATGTATACATACACATGAACATAGACTACACATTCATACCAGATAAAACTAGTGTAGAAACTGCTCTAAGTTTAGAACATGTCACAACAGCTAGCTGAAGGAAAGAATACAGAGGGTTCAAAGCAAATAAGCCTTTCATGCTACCTAATCAGACTGCATTATAGACACTTAATTTGATCGGAAATAATAGTTCAGCTAGTCGTTTTGTTCGATAACATTACCCATCAAGTATCAGGAACGCCCCCTTATTCCTCCAGTCTCTAAAACCCTGTAATGTGATAAGATAAGAATGCATATGCTTTCTTCAGAGTTTCGATGTGTCTCCAAAGTAACTAAAAGACACCTCTTTGTACGCCGTCACACTTGAAGAAAAGGTAAGAGACCCAAACACGAAACCCTAACTTGCTCATGATCAACGACAAAGAAGATCGTTTCAATCTTCGGAACGAACTCATCCAAACCAATACCTCCCACAGGAGAAAATAACATCAAGAAGAACGGAAAAGATTGTTGCTTCAGCAACTTATAACGAAAGCAGAGCACTGAAATCCAACCTACATAACCATTTCCGGCGTACCGAACAAGAAATTAAGACCAGCAACAGTAGATGACGCCAGATATTGCGGCCAATCAAAGCAAGCAAGAGAGAGAGATGCGATCACTCACCCGAACGGGTCGAGGGGAGCGAGATCCCAAATCACCGATTGGGGCGAGCGTTCACGGCAGACGAGAGCAAGGGGAGCGGCTATAAGAGTGCAGGCAGCTGTGCGTTCGCCGTTGAACACATCATTACCAAAATGCCCCTTAATCGATCTCCGAATTACCAGATCTGCGCGTTCATTGCCTTCACCGATGAATAAACTGGGCATACCGGCGTTACGAGTTGACTATTATACCCTCCATCATTGTTATCCGATCCCGGATCTTTTACACGCATATGTGAATTGACGAGAGTACACTTGGATCAGACCGTTGTAGCCGCGTCGGTCCGCAAGTAGCCGTTGCCTGTCGCCAGCTAGCGGTGCCAGTCGCCTTGTTATTTTAGTTGGGATTTGGACAACGATGCCTTATTTTCTATTGGATAGGGAAAAATAATTTTGTGGGGACGAGTTGGGATATATATATATATATATATATATATATATATATATTTTTTTATAATATTTTTTTATAAAAAATTTTTATTATCTCACATAT